>SKCR01007816.1:650000-947104 GCA_019454045.1 Zanthoxylum bungeanum | reverse complement strand
ACATCCTATCTTGATACGCACTTGATTAACGAGTGCATCGGTCCACACCCAAGGTAAGCTCGACGGATCCTATCTTGATACGCACTTGATTACAAATGCTACTCGACTCGAAGAGATTTCTATTGACGGTGGTGTGTACTTCCAACTATTAAGAATCACCCGTGATTCATTCAGTATTTGCTCCAACGAATACCCACATATTTATACAAGCTTACCTTGCTCATGGTACATTGAGTTAGACCATTGGAACTCCAATTCCAATATACAATATGTGCTAGTCTTCTAGGTTATAGGAATTCGACCGTATTCCGAAACAAACGACTAGGAATACTTACTTTAAGAATAGTTTATAATAGTAATATTATCCCAATGTTAGACCACCTTGTATCCATTATTAGTACATGAATATTCTAAGGTCGATGTCATTCTTAGCATATTTATATATCAATTTAATATGCATAATGATATTACCATTAATAAGATTTGAAATGAAAATATAGTTATTTTGTAAATAATAAAATATAATATACAATACATTATTCAGATTGGCACTTCGAGCACCAACTCCAACAGTATGAACTTCTTCTTCCCAAAAGCATTTTGACACCGGTACCTTGACTGATCTATCGGCAAGTAAAAGAGTAATTGAATTTAGTTTTAACTCGCCAATATTAAGTCGTTGGTAAACCGAAAATGGAAGCAAATTGACACTGGCTCCAAGATTAAGCAAAAAATGTTCAATTTTTTGATTTCCAATATTACATGAAATAGTTGGACAACCAGGGTCTTTGTATTTTAATGCATTATTGGTTGAGAAAATGAAACTTACATGTTCAGCTAGAAAATATTTCTTTCTTACCTGATGTTTTCTTTTAACGGTGCACAAGTCTTTCAGAAATTTGGTATAAGATAGTATATGTTGGATGACATCTAATAAAGGAAGATTGACTTTTACCTGTTTGAATATTTCATATATCTCTTGGGAATGGTTCATTTTCTTTGCTTTTAATACTTGAGGAAATGGAGATGCATGTGACAAATCGTTATCATCAATAATATGTAATGGTTCATCAACTCTTTCCTTACCCTCCAAATCTGATTAATTTTCAGTTTCGTGCGGTTCAAGAATAGGTCTGTGGATGACCTTACCACTGCGAAGAGTAATAACAGATTTTACTTGGTCTATATGTTGACTATCAAAACTACCATCGTGAGGGTTTTGATGACTCTTGGGGTCTGGCTGTGGCTGTGCAGCAAACATTTCTTTCTCATTAATGGTCAATGCATATGTGATTTTGGAAAAAAATATCTTTTAAATCAATCAATGTTTGCACATTTTGGTTATTGATGGCTTCATGTTTCTCAATGAATGCATGCAAGGTATCCTCAAGGGTTTTCCTAGGTTGCATAGTTATGAGAATTTTGGAAATTTTGGTGTACCTGGGGACGTTGTTGCGATGGTTGTGTTTGGTTATCATTCCTCAAATGTAAGTTTGGATAGTTTCTCCAACCAGAATTGTAGGTTTGGGAGTATGGGTTTGGATTTGGTCTCTTGAAGGTGTTTATGGAAATGACTTGGTCATGGATATATTCTTGCAGGGCTGGCAAGGTTAGGCAAACTTATGTGACATGTTCATTTGAATTATAGATATGACATGTGACTTCTTGAATTGACTTGACATGATCAATCTTCCTCATTTCTAATGCCTCTATTTTTTTTAGTTAGATATTCATATTTAGCAGAAAGGTCATGATTTTACCTAAGGTCAAATATACATCTACTAGATGATTGTGGTTTTATAGACGACTCATAAGTGCCAAATGTGTACCATTGTTGTGCATCTTTGCTATGTGTTCTAGGTAATCTAGTGTATCTTCGGGATTTTTGTCTCTAAACTCACTATTACACATTAATTCCACTACTTGTCTACCTTGAGGTGTTAAACACTAGTAGAATTGGGAAACCAGCCTCCATATTTCAAACTTATGGTATGGGTAAATATTTAACATCTCTTTTAATCTCTCCCAATATTGGTAAAATATTTTCCCCGACTCTTGTGTGAAAGTTGTGATTCTCCTCTTAAAGGAGTTTGTCCTGTGAGGGGGAAAGAATTGTTTCAGAAATTACTCTTGCAAATCATCTCATATTTTGATGGATCCTGACATAAGATTTTCCAACCAAATTTTACCTTTATCTTTTAAAGAAAAGGGAAAAATCTTAAGTCGAATTATATTCATGCTGTAATTTTGGTCTGTGCAAGTATTACATACCTATGCGAATTCTCTTAAGTGCTGATAAAGATTTTCTGATTTTTAGACCGTGGAATGTGGGTAAAAGTTGGATGATACATGGTTTAAAATTGAAACGTGATGCATCCGGGGGGAAAACAATGCAAGATTGTGATCCTGTCATAGTAGGATTCATGAATTGTCTAGTGTCCTAAGATGATTAAGATCACCATGAGGAGACTCATGTTATACCTAGTCAACTAGATTTTCATCTCGGGCATGTGGGTTTTCATCTTGGTTCTCGACCATTTTGACTGACGATGAAGTTGATGGAGACTCTCCATTTAATCTACCATTAGATGATCGATACCAGTATCTCATGCAACCTAAATGTAAACTATATGCTAAAATTTAAATATGCAAATGCGATACTTGCAAAAAGAAAATAAAATAAAATAAACAAGTGAAAGAAAAAAATAAAAATAAATGACAAAGAAAAAAATGTAATGATTAGATCCTAAAAACGTCCTCTGATTCTTGTCAATTCAGATCTCAATTGCATTTCTCGTTCAGTTGTCCCAATTTCTCGAATGAGTTTCTCTCAAAAAATTATTAACGAATCTCTAGATGTGGATGGTTCTTAGGCAAAATGCAAGATCCATTTTAATTGAGATTTCTATCTCATGTAACGTTGAAGAATTAAGTACAAGGTTTGTCTATATATGGGATGTCTGGGTTCAGGATTCATTTGGGATCAATCAGGACATTTTGGATCTACAAAAATACAAGGAAGAAAAATGTGAGATGCAAAAAATAAAGAAAATGAATAAGAAATAAAAAATAGAATAGAATAAAAAGAAAATAAAAGAAGAAGAAGAAAAAAAAATGCTACTCGACTCGATGAGATTCCTATTGACGGTGGTGTGTACTTCCAACTATTAGGATTCACATGTGATTCATTCAGTATTCTCTTCAACGAATACCCATATGTCTATACGAGCTTATCTTGCTCAAGGTATATTGAGTTAGACCATTGGAACTCCAATTCCAATATACAACATGTGCTAGGCTTATAGGTTATAGGAATTAGACCGTATTACAAAACCAAAGACTAGGAATATTTACTTTAAGAAGAGTTTATAATAGTAATATTATCTCAATGTTGGACCACCCAGTGTCCAGTATTGCTACATTACTATTCTAAGGTCGATGTCATTCTTAACATATTTATATATCAATCTAATAAGCATAATGACATTACCATTAATAAGGTTTGAAATGAAAATGTAGTTATTAAGTAAATAATAAAATATGATGTATAATACATTATTCGGATTGGCGATCCAAGTACCAACTCCAACAGTATAAACTGCTTCTGAGCATAACTCTTACTCTTTCTAGCAGCGTTCTATTCATCGTTTCTGCCACACCATTTTGTTGAGGAGTGTATGATGTAGTAGTTTGCTTTTTGATACCTTTTTGCTGACAATATGTATCAAAATCCTTCCTACAATATTCTCCTCTATTATTGTCCTTAAACATTCTATTCTCTTTCCAGTTTCTACTTCAATTTGGGCTTTGATGTTTTTGAAAACTGACACATCTAACTTGTTTTTTATTGGGTACACCCAAATCTTATAGAAAATTCGTCAATAAATGATACAAATATTTTACTTTCCCCAGAGATTGAACCGGTGCTTCCCAAACATCAGAGTGAATCAATTCTAAAATGATTTTACTCCGAACACTTGATCTGTTGAATTTTAATTTGTTTTGCTTACTTGTAACACAATGCTTATAAAAAGGTACACTAACCGCTTTCAAGTCAATGAGTAGCTTTTGATTGACGAGAATCTTCATTCCATGTTCTAACATATGGCATAGTTTATAATGCCACGACATAGAAGCTTTATCTCCATAATCCAGCGATATCACCGATGCAGTTGCTTCCTAAATCGAGTCTCCCAAGAGTATATGCAAGTTTGCCGAGATTTTTCAGTTTTCAAGACTGTAAGTGCTCTTTTCAGCATCTTTAATACCCCGTTTTCAACAATGGTCTTGTATTGACCGGTGCAATCACACGCGTATAACGCAAGCGCATGTATCATTCAAGTAGTATAAAAAGTATCGATCCCACGAGGACTTAATACCTAAGCTATTAATTAATGAAGCCAAATTTTTACAAGTATCTAATAGATTGATTGTTTGATTGGGTGGTGACTTTAAACTTAAAATAGAAAATAAAATTGTGCAAAAGGAAATTGAGGAAAATTCAATATTATTAAACTATCCAGAGTTCTGAATCTTTCTAATATCTTTTTAAAAGATGAAGTGGTTATTTTACGTTTGTGTAATATATCGGTTTATTAACCTGGAACACGAAATTATACAAAAGCCTCTTCCGATGGTCAGATACAAATACCCAGTGTAACTTAATTAATCATATTCCTATGTTAACCAAGTTATCTGAATTCATTAAGATTAAGTTCCAATTATGGCTACCCCCGCCCGACAGGTATATTTCTATCCTGTAAGGAAATCTATTAAAGAGTTATCTATCCTCAAGGAAGATCGTGAACTATTGAGTCTAGGGTTTAAACCTAAAATCCTTTTTCCAAGTTCATTTTAAGTTTACCAAATAAATCTTATTAATGGCCAGTTAAC
This sequence comes from Zanthoxylum bungeanum, assembly GCA_019454045.1. Classification (NCBI taxonomy): domain Eukaryota; kingdom Viridiplantae; phylum Streptophyta; class Magnoliopsida; order Sapindales; family Rutaceae; genus Zanthoxylum; species Zanthoxylum bungeanum. Next base: position 942,211 of record SKCR01007816.1, on the reverse strand, counting down.
AAGAAGCATTAAGCTTAAGACTCAATAAATAAACCTTTATATTACCCAAACTGTAAATTAACCCTTTATAAACCGGTGATATTGGAATTCATCACAACCCCAGATAATGGGCTTAGTTACGACACATATCTAAGGCTAAGAAAAACTTAAATAAAATAAAAGACATAAAGTAAATACTGAAAAGTAAATGCTAAAAAGTAAAGACGTAAAAGTAAATACTGAAAAGTAATTACTGAAAAGTAAATTCTGAAAAGTAAATGTTGGAAATTAAAAATGTAAAAATACAATAAAAGAAAATGCTAGAGTAAAATGATCTACTTTTATCACTACTATTTTAGATATCTCCATTATTATAATATATAAATTTTACGTGATAATTACCAACCAGCCATATAGGCGATATCCTGATTAAATCAAATTAATAATTAATTACCAACCGACCAACCAGACGGTATCCAGTTTAGTCAAGTTTAAAACCAATTTCAATAATTACCTATCGACCAATAAAGCGGTATCCTCATTAAGTCAAGTTTTAAATAGTTTATATATTATAATTAATGGAGATTCATCTAAATATTAGTAATAAAAGCTTTATCTTTTACCCCAGCAGGGGCAGTTACCTCCTCATTTCTGAAAATTAAAACTGAAAAGTAAAGAAATGAAACTATTGTGCGTAAAAGTAAATTGCAGAAAGTAAAGACTTGAAAAGTAAATAAAATAAAGTACAAATGTGGAAATTAATTACTGAAAGCTGTAAATAAACAAACAAGATACAATCTTCTTAGTATTCTTCAGGAATTACATAGAAGAAAGCATGAATTCAAATCTGAAATTCGGCCTCAATTTATAGATTTTTTTTGGTGCCACGCGTCGCAACGCATGAGGGTCTGCGCGTCGCGACGCACTGACGTGTCACACGCTCATTGAATGCTTTGATCTGTTATCTGCTGAAGTGGTGATGGAATCTGTCGGCCCAATAGAAAACACATCAAAATATTCACAAAACTTAAGAAACTATACAAAATATTAGGTCAAATTAGTGGGAAATAGTGATATATTTACTACTCATCATGTATCCAAGGTCATCTAACTATCAAGCTGACAGAAGATTTTTCTTTATTCCCACAACATTTCGAACATCTTGTACAGTACAGATAGTACTATCATACATCTTTATTTTGATGACTCCAATCCCATTAATTTTCATGGTATGATCATTGCATAGAAAAATCGATCATTCAGAGACAGGTTCATAATGGTAAAACCATTTTTTCTTATAGGCCATGTGTCACGTTGCTGCAGAATCAACCAACTATGCATCACTTAGTTGTTTTCTACTATAATTGGACATCATTGTTACTTCACTGTAAAGTGCGCCACCTTCTTCAGAAATACTTGTAACACATCCTTGAGATTTTATTACAACATGAGCTTTTTTTGCACCATTCTTCAGATTCCAACAATCTTTCTTGATGTGCCATTTCTTGCCATAATTGTAGCATTTTAAATTCTTCTTACTTTTTGATTTAGATTTATCATGATTTTGAATCCCACTTGAGCCACGTTCCCTTGCTCTCCCTCTTGTCATCGACAATGCCTCTGCTTGTTGTGAACCAGATGATATGTCTTCCTTATTTTTACGCCTAAACTCATCTTCCAGAACAGCAGTTGTAACTTCGTAAAAGACTAAATTTCTATGACAACATTACTTGTCAAGTTGATGATAAGTTGATCATACTGACACACTCACAAAGTGGTTCTTTACTCCCAAGTATAAGAAAGTCAAAGTAATAAAATAACTCGGTAAGTCCGGGGTCGATCCACAGAGAATAAATTTAGTAAAATAAAATAATAATTTAAGTAAAAATAAAAAGGCTTGATTTGTTTGAAGTGATTAGAAATTTTTAAAGTGGACTGCACTAATAAAATAAAATATTGGGGATATGGGATCCACTTTTAATATTTCAAATTTAGAAATCCCACTTTTTATAATATATAAATTATCATTATTACCTAATTAATTTATTTCAGGAATTAATTATGCCAGAACATATAAAACCAGCCATAAATGCGGTGATAACTTTTGTCTATAACAAGTCCAGTTAGGTACTCAATTATACCAAATAAATAAAACCAGCCATATAGGCGGTAACAAAGTTTGTCAATAATTAATCCAGATTTAAATTAAATATTAATCATTAGATTACAATTTATATATTATAATTTAAGTGAGATTAATCTATATTTTCGTATTAAAAGCTTCACCATTTACCTGAGCAGGAAAAAATTAGCTACTAATGATTTGAATAAAAACACTCATAATTTTATTACTGAAAGAAAAAGAAATTACAAGAAAAATTTAAAAAAATAAAACACATAAGACTTAGAACTCTATAAATTTTCAGAGAAAACTATGGAATCCGGGCTGAATTTCTAAGGTGTTGAGCACCTCTATTTATAGTAGAGGGCTCAACACCCTCACTCTTCACAAATCATGCAATTTGAAAATTTGTAAATTGCATGATTTGTGGGAAATGACATTCCACATAAAGGTGGATGTCATTTCCCAACATTTATATTTTTTTTGTTTTTGTATTTATTAATTACATATAACACACTTTATATTTTCCATCAATTCTGAATTAGAAAATCTTGTAAACATCAAAGTTGTAGATATTTGAGTATTCTTTTATCTGGAACTAGAATCGCCTCAATCCGATATCGGAGTAAAATGTTATTGCCAAAATACGAACATTGTGCAGGGCTAGAATTTCCGAAATTGTACACTATTAGAACGCAATTTCAAGTTTTTGGCCTTCAAAATCTAAATGTCACGCCCATTTTCTAGTTATACATACAAAGTATTATTTCACCTACATAAAAAATAAAAATCACAATAAAAATGTATAAAACATAAATTTAATTATTATTTTACAAATGTGCTAAATTAAGGGGATTAATGAAATTACAAGTGTAAAATGATTAATTTTTCTTTTTTATTAATGTGCACTTTTAATGTTCATCACACCCTCAACCAGCTTATTACTAGTCTCTAGTAATTTTAAGCAAAAACTTTAAAGAAAAATTCTTATCCAAGTTAATAATTGTTTTATTTCTTTCTAAATAATCAAATATTTAAATTCTCCGGTATTTTTTACAATTCTTCCATACAGATATAAAATAAAGTATCAATCAATTCATTATGCCCACAATATTTACAGGTCTAGTTGAAAAGATAGTAATATTTTTTGTCCTAAAATTATATTAGAATTTACACCTTTTGGCAATTGTATTTATTTATATACAAAACTAGTTTTTTTTTACAAAAAAAATAAAAATAAAAATACATCTTCAATCCTTGTAACGAGCTTTGAGCCAGTGACTCCCAAACTAGTTGGATTAGGGCACTAGGTGTTAAGACACCCCTACGGACTTAATTATTCGGATATAAGATATTAAAAAGAATAAGTGTCTGATTTCTTTAACCCATGTAATAAGCTTTCTCTTAACCAATGTAATGATCTTTACAATTCTTCCATACAGATGTTAAAACACTCATACGAACTTAATTACTCGAGTTAGAGAGGCTACAAAATTGAACTTATTTAAAAATTCTTTTTTTTTACAAACTCAAGCTCTACCATTTTACGTGAACAATCACTACTTATTGAGGCAAGATATCTGGTTACTAAGTAAAAATTTATTTATTATATTTTTTTAACTAACTCAAGCTCTACCGTGTTACGCGAACAATCATTGATTGCTGAGTCAAGATGTTCAGTTACTAAGTAAAAACATGGTTAATTTTTTTGAATAAAAACACAAATTCCACTACCTTTAGGTGCTACTCCAATAAACTAGAGAAGTGAATATTATAAAATTTTCACTTATAACCCATGTTCATATGTTACCGTGTATATTGATAATATCTGTCAAATAAGCATATGAAGATTAAATTTAATCAATATTTTGGAGAAGTGAGATTAATCTATATTTTCATATTAAAAGCTTCACCATTTACTTCAGCATTATCCTGTAAAATTGTGATAATTACAATTGAAGAGACTATATCTAAATAGTTAAATACATTATCCTGTAAAATTTGATTTAAAATGTAATGTCTATCCTATTATCCTTTATTAGTGATCATTTATTATTTCACCAAGAATAATAACATAACTAAATTAACGATGTCTTCAAGTAGATAAAAATATATCTACACTTGATTCCATTTTCCAGCTCCAATTTTACTATTTTTATTGAATGGTCGGTGTGGTCAACCGTTGTCCCTGTCTTCTTCCCTCAATTTTACAAGTTTTAGATTCATTTCACAATTTTCACTCCACATTATTGCTATTTCCATTTCCATTAATCCACTAATAGCAACTGGCCTCCCACTTTCTTTTTCCTCATTATTTTCGCTTTGCCTGAAAATCACATTTCTAAGTCAAACTATAAGTGTATGGTCCTTTGTATCCTGTGTTCTTCGCGGATTCATTGATTACCTTTTTTTCCTTCTTCCTTCCAAGAATCAGATTCTCCAAGCTTATTCTCATCTGGGTTTAGCTTCTTTGTATCTTCTTTGTTGTGATTTTGTAGTTTTTCAAGACTCTGAATCGTTTCATCGAGTGGGCAATTCATAAAAGTTTAATCTTTACTGTCTTCTGTTTGTTTGTTTTTAATTTGACTCTCATGCTAATCATGATTCGGTTTAAGTTACCTTGTTTTGTGTTTGTGGTATATCTTCAGTAATTAGTTTTGTTATAAATCTCCCTTTTTGATTGATATTGCTTCTTGATAGATTCTGTTTCTTATATATGGTCCTTTATAGTATCATGGAAAATGCAAACGAAATGTCATCATCTTTTGAGCTTTGCATCATCATCATCATATCTCTCTAATGGGTCTATTAAGCAACCAGCAAGTCCTGAACTTTGCTCAAATCTTGATAATTTGAGCGTAAGCAAGCTCAGCAGCAATCTTGAAAAGCTATTGCTTGATTCTGAATATGACTATACTGACGCCGAGATTGTTGTTGAGGGCAAATCAGTGCCTGTCCATCGCTGCATATTGTCTGCACGCAGCCAGTTTTTTCATGAGCTTTTTAAGAAGGGTAATGACGGTTCTGTGAGTGAGGGGAAACCCAAGTATTTTATGACTGAATTGGTTCCTTGTGGTATAGTTGGATATGAAGCTTTCAATGTTATCTTGTATCATTTTTACACTGGAAAGCTTAAGCCATCTCCTGCGGAAGTGTCCACGTGTGTTGATGATGCCTGTGCTCATGATGCTTGCCCTCCAGCTATTAATTATGCTATAGAGTTGATGTATGCTTCTGCTGCTTTTCAGATGAAAGAGCTTGTTTTGCTTTTTCAGGTAATTGTGTTTCCCTTTGTTGCTAAAGCCATTTGTATTGCTTAAATTTCTGCTGATTGGTGTAGTTTTAACATATATGGAACTAGAATCAGTTTCATTTGTTCCTTGAAAATAATCAGAGGAAGTAACTGCGAAGCAACTTCAATGGTTGCAATATTAGACATTGTACTAGATCCAAAACTAGCTTGGTAAAAGTGTAGACACTGTAGAGCACGCAACTTATCTTTATCCTACAAGTGTTTGTTGCATTTGTTGATTTGGTGTAGTAGTGTTGTTTTCTCTCAAAAATAATAAAAAGATGATGTGCACAAACTTCCTAATCACATGCGTGCTGATACCCAATATTTGATAAGAATGATCCAAAAAGGTATAGAATAGTTGGTCTGAATTTGATGAGCGCACCTATCCAATTACGAAAAGCTTTTGTGTCGAGTTTCCAACCAAGGAAAATGTATCTTCTGTATGGAGGTTTCATAGATTTGTTCAAGGATGTCTAGCTGGTATTTTGCATTCCCACAATGATACTACCTTTGTAATAATACATCGGAACTATAACAAACTTCATTTTTCCTTTATCAACTCACTTATCTCACTTTTATTATATAACATATTCTGTTGGAGACTAGCAAGTAGCATCAGAAGGTGAATTCAGGAAAACAAGTTTATAACTTGACTTGAATATTCATTTTGGTGGGCTTTGGTTAATAATGTGCTAGGCGATGCCTGGCCGTTCCGATTATACATAAAAACGGTTGTTAGGCGGTGTCAGGTGATTAGACAGGTATAGGCAGTTCTAGGCGGCCGCTTAGGGGGTCTGACGGGTCTAGGCGGCCGCCTAGACAGTTCTAGGTGGCCGCGCTGTATGGTCTTTTTTTCCAAATTTATTTATTTATTCCAATTTTTTGAATAAAAAATAACGCCTAGCGCCATCTAGCAGGCCTAGGCGTTAGGCGCTCCCCCACCGTACGCCTACCACCTAGCGCTTTTTAGAGCATTGTTCTAGGGCTTGATAGTTCTGCTATTTGTATCTATATTTTCTCAAGTCACCTGACCTGACAGTTCTCTCATGCTTTCAAGCTCAACAGTGAATGCAACAAATGCTTTTTTCCACTCCAGGCTATAACTTATCAATTCATTAATGCTGAAGTTGAAAATAACATCTTGTATAGGCAAGATTATGTGTCTGAACATTGGTTACATCAGAATTTAAGTACAATAAGCATGGCATTATTTTTGTCCTCATTATATTTTCCTTCACATTTTATCCTCTTTATGTAAGAGATTGAAGGAGAGCAACATTCAACATTCCTATTATACTATATTATGTTTACCAATAATGACCCACTACTGGGTATTTATATTTTGATTATATAATTCTGACCCAAAACTCTATCTATTCGTGCAGCGCCGCCTTCTGAACTTTGTTGAGAAGGCTCTTGCGGAAGATGTGATCCCAATTCTTGTGGCTGCCTTCCATTGCCAACTGAACCAGCTCTGTTCTCACTGCATCCAGAGAGTAGTAAGGTCAAATATTGACAATGTATGTCTCGAGAAAGAGCTTCCTGATGAAGTTTCAAGTGAAATCAAGTTACTCCGTGTCAAATCTCAACAGGAATCTGAAGCTAATGCAGCAGAAGTGGACCCTATGCATGAGAAAAGAGTCAGAAGAATCTACAAGGCACTGGACTCTGATGACATTGAACTGTTGAATCTTCTCCTTGATGAATCCAATGTCTCTTTAGATGATGCTCATGCTCTGCACTATGCCGCTGCCTACTGCAATCCTAAGGTTTTTAAGGAAGTGCTCAATATGGGCTTAGCTGATCTCAATCTTAAGGATGCTAGGGGGCATACAATGCTTCATGTGGCTGCAAGGCGAAAGGAGCCAGGAGTGCTGGTGACTCTGCTGGCCAAGGGAGCATGCGCATCAGAAACTACATCGGATGGGCAAACAGCTGTTGCAATTTGTCGGAGAATGACAAGGCCAAAGGATTATAATGAAACTAAAATGCAGGGGGAGGAAACTAACAAAGACAAGTTATGCATTGATGTCCTAGAGAGAGAGATGAGAAGGAACTCAATGTCTGGGAACATTGTAATTACATCAGAGGTGATAGCTGATGACTTCCACATGAGGCTAAACTATCTTGAAAATAGAGGTGATATTTCTTTGCTGGTATTAGTTAATCATCTTCGCAGAGTTTGTGCATAGCACACATGTTTCTACTGTTTGTGTATATTCATCATAGCATCTCAAACACGCATGGGGTCATGCATGTGCAGACACATACTCGCAACCTTAATTTTATTTTTGCAGTTCTATCCAACGAGGCTTTTAGTTGAATATTTTTTTGATGTCAAGACATGTTCATTATTTTAAGCATCAAGGATTGATAATTGATGATCATTTTGTATCATCCGTAAATCATGTACTTTGCTATAATACTTGGTACTAGTTGGTAATTGGAACCACTGCCATAAATGGGATAACTACACTTGTGCTATCATCAAAGGCATTGTGATACATTGTTATTGTAGTGATTTGAAATTGAATATTGTCTATTATTATTGCTCAGTAGTATCAGCAACAAACCATTTTATCATCCTGAAAACTCACTAAAAGGGTGAAAGAAACAGTTTCCAGAGCAAATTGCTTATGCTTGTTGAATGTCTTTGGAAGCCGGTTTTTTCTTGGAGCGCAGTGCTCACTGTTAGCCTTTCATGTGATTCCATCCACTCTTTTGGATAGAAAATTGTGCTTCCATATGATATGATCTAGGCGTGGTGGTTTGCACCAAGTGAATTTTTAATAAATTCTAGGATTAAGAATATTCATTTGTACTTTAAAAAAAAAAGTAATGAGGTACAAAATCTTTTATTCCTTCTCTGGATGAGTGCCATAACAGTTTCTTAATATTTTGCAGTGGCTTTTGCACGGTTGTTGTTTCCTACTGAAGCTAGAGTAGCTATGGATATAGCAGATGGATAGAAAATTGTGCTTCCATATGATATGATCTAGGCGTGGTGGTTTGCACCAAGTGAATTTTTAATAAATTCTAGGATTAAGAATATTCATTTGTACTTTAAAAAAAAAAAAGTAATGAGGTACAAAATCTTTTATTCCTTCTCTGGATGAGTGCCATAACAGTTTCTTAATATTTTGCAGTGGCTTTTGCACGGTTGTTGTTTCCTACTGAAGCTAGAGTAGCTATGGATATAGCAGATGCAACAGATTCCGCCTCATTTTACACGGGCTTTGCACCATCAAAATCAAAAGGATCGAGTGGAAATTTAAAGGAGGTTGATTTGAACGAAACTCCCTCTATGCAAGCCAAGAGACTCCAATTGAGATTGCAAGCTCTTTTTAAAACAGGTGTTTATATACCTTACTAATTATTGCGTCTTTTTATTTCCATTTCATTAGAAGGAAATTGGAATATCTTTTTAAAGCTCTCCTTGTTTATTGGTGAGATATATCAAATGAGAAAGGGTACTTGTAAGTGCACTTCTATCCTCAACAAAATGATAGAACCTTTTTATAGCGCTACATACATTTGTTGTAGGGATGCCTCTGTAATCAGTGCCTTCTATTACTTTTATTAATTCCTTGCCTCTTTAAACTAAATATCATGGGATTTGACTCTATACTATTGATCGTTAGAGCTAAGAGTTCCTAAGACCATACCATGTTTACTGCTGCCACATATCTTGAACTTGAACATTGTTGTATGGAGATGAGGCTTCTTGATTATGCCATATTTACCACAGCCAGATTTGTTATCTTGACATCTTAAACTCTTCACTTCAGTTCTTTCATCTGTGGCTACTGGCCTATTGCATTCTATTAATATCCTTACAATGCCAATGTTTGAAATATTAAAAACTGAAAAACAAAGTTAGCATGGATTTGCATTTGTCAAGGGGAAAATAACTGGGATGTTTTTGTTGTGATTAATTATCTTAGAGCACTTGCTGATTTTTTTTGATTGCAGTGGAGACGGGTCGACGCTACTTCCCTAATTGCTCAGAAGTGGTTGATAAGTTTTTGGATTGTGATTTATCTGATGCTTCCTTCCTAGAAAAGGGCACTCCTGAAGAGCAGAAACTTAAAAGGGCACGCTTCGTGGAACTTAAAGAGGACTTGCAGAAGGCATTTTACAAGGACATTGCTGAGAACAATCGTTCAGGTTTGTCGTCATCCTCATCATCTTCCTCTTCACCAAAAGAAGCAGCAAAGTACAAGTTTAGGAAGAGGTGATGCTGAAGTGCTTATGTTTGTTATTCATATATAGGAAACTCAAAGGGTTTAGTGAGTTTGATTGGTACTTGTAGAGAGATACTTGGTGCCTATGTTGTGGCTAGTTTGTATAATATCAGAGAAATTTTAAACTTGCATTCTTGTATTTTCCTAGGTATTTGGCATGAAAATACTAAGATGTTGAAGAATTTTCTAATTTTAGAGGAAAAAGAGTGTCTAAATATTTATTTTGTCCGTTTAATTTAGTTTACAATAAGGAAGTATTTTTTATAAAAAAAATTCTCGATAATAGTTCCGGATAAAGCACAATGACGTCAAAGCATAACTAATCCCACTCAATGAGAAAAAGACTTTTGTTTGCATAACTAATCCCACTCAATGAGAAAAAGACTTTTGTTTGCTTTGAATTGGGTTTTTTCTATAAAAGTGAGCTTCTTCATTTGCAAACTCAAAGATTTTTTTCATTTCAGATTATATTTAATAGATCGTGTCTATCATAATGGTCAAGTGTTAACTTGAAATCTCATTTGTTTTCGGATTCGGATTCGAACCTTGAATACACATGACCGGAGTTTTCTGTATTCGGTACCATGTTTATTTTTATTTCTGACAATATTTTACAGTGCTGCTTTTCCTAAGGAAATTGTGTGGTGACAATATTCTCTCCCATTGATGGATATGCACAATTTTCATTGAAATTTCTATTCATCTGTGAAGTGTTGTCTCATTTTATTTCCCAAGTGATTTGGAATTTGTCAATTAAATAGTAATTTTTCATAAAAATTTGAGATAATATCTGAGAATATTGTATTACCTAAACTCATCCATAAATTAATAGAATAGTATTTTGTCACATAATTTTTGTTTACAAGTGATTATAAGCAATTATATTGTATTTAAAAAAACCCCGACACAAAATTTATATCTCAACTAATATAACATACAATATTTATTATTATACTTGACATGTCTAAAGCAATTATTTAGGTTAGAAAAATAATAAATGCACATAATTGAAAATATGATTATGCACATAAAGGCTAAAAACAAAAAATAATAATAAATTTGAGAGATGTTATTATTATTATTATTATTATTATTATTAATTTTTTTTTTATGTTTATGTGTTCATTTATGTGCTTAATTATGTAAGCATATCATTACTCATTATCTTATATGTTCAGTGACTTTGATACTATATGTTCCCCAAATTGATACTATCATATCAGGTGAATTCAATAAAATAAGTTTATAGACATTGTTTTTTTTTTTTTGAAATCGTTGGAAATCTCACCGTCAAACCACCTCTTCCGAGTTTAAACGGAATAAGTAAAACCTCCGACTGTCTCAGACTCTTACAAGAAAAACACTCATTGAATTTGAACTCAGGACCTCAAGATCAGATTCTGAACCGTACACCACAAAAAAAAATTCTGTTGACGGTTGTTTTTCGTTCCAGGGGTAATTCATGAAATATACTCCTCGAACAAACCTCCCCCAACCAGTGAATTTGTTTGGTTAGTTGGGAACCAAAGCAAACTTAGCAAGAAAACAAGAAATCACAGAGAAAACAAAGGATTAACGTGGTTTGGTGAAGAGTGGCTCCAACCTACGTCCACAAGAGCAAGAAAATGAAATTTTATTACGAGCTCGGGTCAAGACCGACCAGTTTTCTCTCTCTATCACAAAGCTTTATGTGCTCTTTTATAAGTTGTGAAATATGAAAATTGCTAACCCTTAAATCTGAATCATCAACCCCTTTATATAGGCTTCTAAACCTATTGTTACACCAGCTCGTGACGTCAGCTCACGTCAGCCCGTCATTGTCGCTCATACTCCTTTCCCAAACTACTCTACAAACAGTGGCTCTGGCTGTCTGACACAACTACCATCTGCCATCTGAAAACCATCATTCTCATCTTTACCCTCTGCTACACATTCTGCCCATGTGACAGCCTGCATTTCAATCACTCCCACGTTGTTCCATGTGTCAGGAGATAAGCCTCTGACCTGCTCCCATCGTATCAGCCCTCTAGAGGCTCAAACTTTCTCCTAGGGCTTACGTTAGGGTTGAGCACCGGTTCTGGTTCTACTCAAAATCGATTGGAACCAGACCGATTTTTCAGGTTTGGAATTGGAACCAGTTGTAACCAGTCTGGTTCCGGTTCCAAATTGAAGGAACCGATTTTAACCGGTCTGATTCTGGTTCCAAAATGGTCGTAACCAGAACCGGACCATAGAACCGGAAGTAAGTTTGACTTCCTAAAATACATCAAAAGATTCCTGGAAGATGATTTTAAGGTGGTCATAGGAATTAGGTAAATTTTTCTGGTATTTTTTTACTTTAGAACTCAATCTTTAAAATGCAATTATGTCAGTTTATTGATTTTCATATTTATCATTCTTTCCATATTCCTATAACTAACATTTTCTGGCTGACAACTGTCTCCCATTATGGGCATCTATGCTAGTTTTTTTGCTTCTTAATGTTAATGGTGAGTCTTTCTTCATAATCTTATGTATTATATGATTTTTTTTCAGTTCTTACATACATTTTTTCCTTCTTTCCTCTGATGGTAAGAAATTTTATGTGAAAAGTGCTTTTAAACTTAAACATAAAGAATAATCCATTAGTGCGAGTCTCTGATAGCTATTTTTGGTTTAGTAGGCCTCAATTAGTCCTTCATTTGATCCATTTTTTCATGTTTCAGGTAAGGAAAATGAATGATCCTTCAACCTTAGTATTGTTTTTTGAATTACAGTATGCCCAAAGTTTAAGCACGATTAATTAGAACTGATCAAAGTTTGACATTATTATATAAATAGTGTAATTCAGAACCGGATCGAAACCGGACCAGAATCGATTAATAGGGTGCCATATCTAATTGGGTAGGTTCCAGTTCCACTTAGTTAGGAACCAATTTTTTCCGGGTAGGTTCCGATTCCATGCGGAACCGGAACCGAAACCGAAACCGAAACCGATTTTCCTCACCCCTAGCTTACGTCATTCATACGTAAGCATGATACCACAACCCCAACCTCGGTCATCGGGTCGGTATGCCGAGGTGGATAATGATGGATCCTCTTCCTCACTTCTTTACCGAGTCTGGTCTGCTGAGACGATTATGATTTTAGAGGCTGATACGATGTTAATTTCAGAGTCTGATGTGAGGCTTTTAATGCCGGGTGCAATGCCGAGTCTGCTGTAAGAGTCTGAAACTGAGTCCGCTTGCAGAGTCTGATGTTGGTATTCTTTCCAAGGACTATTCTGACCTAGCTTCTTTTATAAGGTCGAGTCAATAGTCACAATACTTTCTCATCACGTTGGGTCAGTGTCCCAACCTATCATCTCAATTGATTCTTTGTCAGGTAATCTTGTACCTCGAGCTCAGGATCCCCATGTCTGACCTCTCAACCTCATGAAGACCTTGAAATTTCATCTGTTAAGTGCAAATCCCATCATACCCCATTTAGGCTTCTGAGTTCTTCGGGGCTTAAAATCACCATCAACATCTGTCATCTAGTTCTTGGTATCAACGAGTTGGTGAGTTGATGCCGGGAACTACAATAAAGGTGTAGATTGTGCCCATTTCCTCGGGTCTTAACTCATTAATATCCATACTACCATGTCATCGGGTCATGAAAGTACATGTATCATCAAAAGATTCCGTTTATGTGATGATTTCCTTTTTAAAGGTCTTTATAGGGCTCATAATGTTGGGATTTATGCCCTAGAGCTTCATGTATTGTAAAATGGAATTGATTATTGTAATAATAATAAATGTATTATTCATTTATCAAAGTTGTTTGATTTAAATCGCATATTATCCAATTATCTTGTTTACCTTGATTACTCTTGTTCTTTCAGACTTAGTGTATGTTTGATACAAAAGAGGATTTAAGTCTGAATTTAGTAATCTAAATAGTCCATAGAGAGCAAACAAAAATGGTACTTTGTTTGTGGTTTATCTATAACTACGGTCCATTCTATACTTGTATGACGACCTGGATCCGGGATCGTTCATGTGGTGACATAGGAATGGAGGCACCTTGTATGATGAGGTCATATAGGACTGGATTCAGATAAATACGAATATCTTTTAATATCCTTTAACCAAAGAAATTCATTTTATCTACTAGATGGTCATATATGGATTTGATCTTAATCCTGAGTGTACTACGAACTCCTACATGGTAGGCTATATCCTTTGATTTACTATGGTGAGGTTGGTGTAGCAGTCCCGGTCAATAACTACGTATTTTGGGGATATGGTTTGATGTGTAGTTGGGCATGTTTTACATAGATATGAAATTCACTCATTCTTACGAGAAGCAGAATAATATCTCTTTTAAGAGTGATTCGGGACTTGAACAATTTGAGCACTCAACTTTCCTATTACGAATAGAAAGTATTATATTCATAATTGTTATGAATTAATTGTTCATTATATAATCAATGATGCTTAAGAGACAAAATATTTAGGGGGGTATAACAGACTTATGGCCCGGCTCTATTTATGAGATATTCGTGAAGGGCTATATCCATATGTAGTGACTATATCAATGGACGCCGAAGTTGTTCGTCTTATTTTCCATCTACGGTAACGAGAGTTCAACTTCGAGTTTTTAGTGGAATAACGCGGAGTTAATAATTCGTAATATTTGATTAAATGGTTTAATTAATATTTCAAAATTATTGGAGCTCGGAACCGTAGGTCCATTTTGTCCCCGTGCTAGCTTGGTTAATTTTAGCAAACCTAATATAATTAAATTGTCTAATAATATGCTCACATAATATTTATATATTATTAATAAGATTAATAATATAATTTGTCACAAATGAAAATAATATTAAATTAGTTTAATATTATATTTTCTAATATTTTTTATTATGAGATAATTATTACATCATAATTGATAATGCATAATTATGAGATAATTATGACATCGTTATTTGATAATGGTAAATGCATTATCAAGACAAGCCTTAATGGTTTGTCAAATCATCCACCAAGTTTTTGTTAATTAGTTTTGACCTAATTACCTAACTTATTCCATTAATTCATTGATTTGGTTGACACTCCACTCAAGTGTGTTTGCCATTCAAAGAATGAATGGATGTTGGTGGAATGACTTTAGTTTATATTCTCTACCATTCCCACTCAAAGGTTGGGTAATCAAGAGTTATTCACACTTAGTTTTTTGAAAAGAAATTCAAGAGAGAGCAAAAAATATTCACAAAAGTTGTGAGTAAGGTAGAGAGAAAAATCCATAATTTTTTCTTCAATAGTTGAGAGAAAATTCCTATTTTCAATTGTTGAGATTTGAAAGAAAAACAAAAGTGAACAAGATATTTGATCTTCTTCATCTCATCTTTCTTAAAGCCAAGAGACTTTGTTGTAAACATAATTTCTCTAAATAGTTTAAAATTTGGATAATTCTCTAAAAAGTTTAGGTGATAGATCTTTGTGAGTGAAGCCTACACTTCGGTTTGTTGGTTTTGAGACATAACTCGGAAGATCGGGTGGTTGATCCAAGCGTTGGACATCAAAGGAAATTCATCAAGCGATTGGTGGAGTTTGGATTCAACAAGGGAGAAGGCAAAATAAATTTTAAAGGTCCATACCGAAGCTGGTGCCGACAATAGAAACTTTTGCTACACTAAGGAAAAGACGTTTCCTACACGTAAATCGCCTCTAGGAAGTTGTGAAACCTTAATGTCCTTACTTAAATGCCTGTCACATCTTTCCATGGCTTCTTTTCGCTTTGTCTACCCGAGATGCCATATGTCCTGCTATCATGGCTTACGCGTCAAAACCAAGGACAATTGTACCCCAACCAAATAGTAGTTTCAATCTCGGCCTTCCATTTGAATTCAATGGCTGAGATCTCCCTTACACGTGTTACTAATCCCGAACATTCACTCCAATATGA
Source organism: Zanthoxylum bungeanum (assembly GCA_019454045.1). Classification (NCBI taxonomy): domain Eukaryota; kingdom Viridiplantae; phylum Streptophyta; class Magnoliopsida; order Sapindales; family Rutaceae; genus Zanthoxylum; species Zanthoxylum bungeanum. The sequence goes on along the minus strand of SKCR01007816.1, from coordinate 926,643 downwards.
TGGTCAGAACCAATCTGAGCTGCCTATTTAAAGGCCATTGCACTCCATACCCCTCTTTTACCAGTTCGTCTTCTTTAAAGAATCCTCAGAGCTCTAATGCTTTCTGCAATCTTCCAACCTTCAATATTTTCACGAGTTCCCCAACCTACTCTTCAGTCTTCTGAAGTAAGTCTTCCTCCGACTATTTATATTTTTTTTGCTTTTCTGTTTACAATAATGGTGATAGTTTGCATGTGTTGACTGTTTGTATTCTTATTGCTTGTTATGGGGTGTTAATGAAAATATTAGGGGTGGGTTGCCTTGTGTGGATGCATCTGTCTGTTGGTGTATATACGAGTATGTTTTTTTCTGGGTTTTAGGGGTAAGAGGCATGTGTTTCTGGTTTTTGGTTGTGCTTTGAATATTTACTGTTTTGCCATTGCTATGGTGCTTAGAGCTTTTTTAGGGTTAGTCACTTGATAGGGATAATGACGGTAACCCTAGTTTTAACATGTCTTACTAACCGTGAGATTATAAACTAACCTTGGGGTTCTACCTTGATAGGGATGTCAGACTCCGAGACTTACCCCTTAGTCCCTTCGACAGCTTGCCTCTTACTGCCCCGCCTACTCACACGATTATACATGACTCGAGATCTAAAAGTCCTGATGACTATGAAATAACTCCGACCACTTCCGGAGAGGACCAGTCTCACCATAGAAGGGTTCACCGGCCTAAGCCAAGCCACACCCGATTAGCCTTAGTCAACCTTGATATAGACCAGGCTTCAATAATTACCGAGGCCGATCTGTAATAATTGAGAGAAAGATTCAACATTCTCAAGGCCATTAGGCTAAGCGCCCCGAGGGAATGGGACCATGCGAGCCACCCTAGTGACGACATCGTGGCACTATGCATGGCCTTTTTTTATATGGGAATGCGCCTGCCCATTCAGAAATATTACGCAAAGATGTTGTCTGCCATGCACATTGCCCCGTGCCAGCTGAACCTAAATGGGTGGATGGTATTGTTCAACCTGTATGTAATCTGGAGCCGAGTCGGGCTGGGAAAGGTGACCTTCTCTGAGCTGAAGAGGCTGTATCAAAAGAATGCCAACCCAATATAGTTCAAGAGTTGGTATTACCTTTTTTCTCATGCTAGGGTCCCCCACATCATTATCAACCTCATAGCCACCAACAAACTTTTTAAGGACAAGTGGTTCTGGGCCTTGGGCTGTTGCGATATTTTATATCGTACCGCAAGTGCATGGTGTCAAGTTTTAGTAAAGATGATTGAATAGTGTCGAACCTACAGAGATTTTGTTCAACTCACACTAAGTACTATAATTGATAATCCTAACTTTATTTAGAAAATAATTAATAAATATTAAACTAAATAAATAAGATATAAAATATTTAAGTAGGAGAAACCAATACGAGAGAGATTCTAGAGTCTGATTTCACCTAACTATCCCCTATGTATTTGTCATGCCAAGAAATCCTCACTCAATTGTATTGTTTATAAGTCAAAAATCCTAAGGTATTCAACTCCTTCTCCCGAGCAATAGTGAAGAGATTATTAATTACTGACTTCGATATCCCTATAAGAATCTAGTAATCAACAATTCATTACGTTTTGTGATTCTTTGCTAATGACTTCAAAGGAACTATAGATTCTCCCGAACTCTATAAGACTCCAAGGTTATATTCTCTAGATCCTATTCAAAATTCCTCTCTTCCGAGCGATAGATTCTGAACATACATCAACTCAATTTGTGGCCGACAAATAAGAAGCATTAAACGCAAGAGAATACAAATAAACTAAATCAAAACCTTATATAAATCAAATTAGCAAACAACACATAGGTTCAAATATTAGTTACATCATCTTCTAGAATTAAGGAGTTAGTTCATGACTAAAGATATTAACAATCACAATAGGGTCATGAACATAATGGATATCATTAGAGTTTAAGGAAAGAAATTGGATGATAAAACCTGAATTGAATTCATTCCTCTTCGGACGTCACCGCCTTCGTCTCCTCTTGTCGCTTTTCAATCCTCCTCATTGGATCTCTCTAAAATATGTGTTTTTAGACTTTGAATTGTGTATTAGCCTCCTCTTTAGGGTTTTAGACGAGCTTGTGTTTTTACAATAAAGTCTTGGAGTCATTGTGCATGTAAAACCCTAAAAATTGGTGTTTCTATGCTTTGCGCAGTGCAGCGGCGCCAAACTCTCGGCCAATTACTATGTGAGGCTTTTGTGGGCACGTCGCGACGTGTGGCAGTTTTTCTGGAATTATGCTTTTTGCGTTTCCGCTTTTCCCACGTGCTTTAGATGCGTCCGTAAGGTCCCAAAATAAGTCAATTTGCTCCAAGATCCATGTCCTAATGCTTCCTATAAATAAAACACAAAAGAAACTACAAATATATTAAATGATACGGAATCTAACAAAATAGTAAGCTAAGAATGCAGGAATAAGTGAGTATAAACCGCACTTATCAAACACCCCCAAACTTAAGATTTTGCTAGTCCCGAGCAAAAGATAAAATAAAAAATTAACTTGGCCACTTTCGTAGGGATCACGATTGGATTTAGCCTATGTAACAAGCCTTTAAACCCCTAGTGGACGAGTTATAGTCTCGTGAGGCTTATAGCGACGATACCCACAAACGTAATTCACACACATGCAATCATGCAAAAATATAATAATAGCAAATAAAATATTCCCAATAGTTACATATAATATTGTCTTCAAAGAATGCTTGTCAATGAAATCAGAGAACCTTCAAAGTACGCAATGCAACTCAAATCCAAGTTCTTGAATAATTCACCTAAGCTAGACTCACAGTATGTGTGTGTAAAGGTTCATTCATAGCTCGACTCCTAAATAAGCCAACTCAATGATTTCGTCTCGAAAATTGAGATTCGATGGGTCAAACCAACTTAGATATCTTAAAAGTACTCGGCATTTGCCTTTCTGTGCTCAGTATGGTACAATTGTTTTCCTTTTTTTTTTCATTTTCTTAAACACACCTACCCTTTAAGGTATCATTTCTCCTCATGGTGGTCCTAACACTCACCCATGGGTAGCTTCACGCTTATCGGTTATATGTGGTTTAACTTTTTCTTTTTCATTTTCTTTTTCTTTCAATTTTTTTGAACCATACCATACATCATAACACTAGAAAATCGAGATATACATCTAAGCAAATGATTATTCATCAACATGTAATTTATTTAACTAGTCACCTTGTCCACTACTTAAGTTCTTACTGTTGAAAACCTATTGTTAAGTACTTACGAGTCTAACCTAGATCATCTACTCAAGGCATTAGATGAAAATCAATTGGGAACTTATCATTTCTAAAATTTCATCCCCAAACTTAAAACTTGCATTGTCCTCAATGTAAGATAAACATAAAGAAACAAAAGTAAGGAACAACACTACCGTGCATGGAGTTGATCAGTCTCCTGCTGGTCAGAATTTGATTGCACGGGCTTTGTGTGTTTCGTGCTACCTGCATAAATAACATGAAAACTAATAAATAAACAATAGCACACAAAAAAATAAAAATAAAAATAAAGAAAATAAAAATAAAATAAATGCAAGAGTTGCCTCCCCGCTAGAGCTAAGTTTAACATCTTCAACCAGACGCAACCACTTAAATGGTCATGTTGGCTTCTTCTTTTGTATCCATTGACTGTTGTGATATGAAAAAGATAGCTTGGCGGGCTGTGGCAGTTTATTCAAGGTCTGAAGGTTTCCCAAATATGTTCTGTAATGACTGCATAATCATTGATGCCGTCGCCATAGGCTCATGCTGTACAGTAAGAACCTCAGACATGGATGCTATCAAATAGCTATGGGCTTTCTCATCATCTTTAATCCAATTATTATAGGCATTTTTTGCAGTTCTACCAGCATTTGGTGCTGGCTCAGGAGGACATTCCTCTATTAGGAAAAATTTAAGGTCTTCGCAGACCAAAATAGCACTCATGTCACTTTTCCATTTAACATAATTATCTCCGGTTAATTTTTCTTATTGTTTGAGAATTGAGATAATTACAGATGCCATGGCTGAAAAATAATAAACGTGCATTCAACATTCATTCGTCGCATATTAAAATTGTCAAACATTTAGGCATAAAATTACACATGATGCATGATCAATGTATAATGAATTAGAAACCAAAAAGAATTACTATGCCACAGTTATCTATCATTACACAAATAAGTGCCGCAGTAGGGTACATCAAGTATTTGCATGATAGACTGAGACATTTCAATTGATTAATACATCTGAAATAACTCTTATTCATATATTAATCAACTACCGTTATTTTAATCAAGGAAGCATTGATTAAAAACTTAATCATTTCTTTGTGAGTGCGACCCATTATTTCGTAACCCTTGGACTTAACTAGTGAAGTGCCACCGTAGGGTAGGTCAAATCACCAGATACATCTAGAGTCTCTATCCTTTCGAAATCCAAACCTGATATTGACCCAAAAAGGACACCATCCGTAGGGGGACGAAAGCAAAGCCATCTCGAGGCGCCTATTGAATCTCACCTTTATGGATAACAATAGAGATCGCGGGATATATTGTGGTATACCCCTCTCCCACTCACTATTTTGAAGCGTAAGGTTTCTATCTCACTAGTATTTAATAAATCTTAGATTATGCTCGGTAAAGTCATAACCTTATTAATACTAGTTGATAGTTTAGTGATCTAACCAATTTTAACTCTTAAAATTTTATTCTCTAATCCCGATTAGTCTCTACTAACCAATTATCTTAATTAAACTAATTTAATCAAGTTTTTATAATGATCTAATAAATTTAGCTCTTAAATTATTAGTCCACTTATAGGTTTTAAAATTTAGAATTCAACGAATAGACCAAATGTCATTAAATCATTTAATCGATAAAAATACATTATTTATTCCAAATGTACGTGGTATTGTATCCCGAGTGCAGACCATATTACCGTCCATTCGAAACTGGCTATGGAATTTACGTCCGGGTTTCCATCCGATATACCAAGGATAATAATGTACTCATAAGGTCCTTTGTTTCTAAAACTAGAATTCGCAATTTTTAAACCTTTAAACCAATTAATCTTATTAATCCGTTTGCATGCATCTCATATTCTTATTTAACTTTTAAATTACATAAAATCATATTTTATGACTAGAATATCATGAATATTTACATGTTATGGCATGTGAATATGCAAGAGTAGGCACCCTAGGCTATATGACATGTTAATAAATAATTTAAAATATACATATAAACCCAGGTCTGGGCGTCGCGACGCCTAGAAAACCAGAAACTGGAAAAATACCAGCTCTGTGATGCGTCGCGACGCAAGGTAACCTGCTTCGCAACGCAAACGAAGCGCTAGCCTCAGTTCTCACGACACAACCCAGTTTCCAAGTGCTGGAAATTGCAAAAACATACACATTTCATATTGCATTGACTGGGCTCAGATTTTTCTATATTAATCTAATTAGTACAAAAAATCCAAGGTGTCTATTGGTCTTCAAATCTTGTTCCATGGAATGTTGTTGAGTTCTTCGTGAAATTTCTCCGTCAAAAGTCCTTCGCGGCATTGGCTCCTCCAAGTTACAAATAGGGTTACATAATGGACTTATTACAAAATAAATGAACTTACAACACTTGAAAGAATATGACCTTATGGTCTTACATTTCCAATGCTAAAAACAAGAGCCGAAAAAATAACGATCAGCGCAATACATTCATCACATGAATCAAAAGTAAACATTGACCGGTGCGTAAACACACGCATATAACGCAAGCGCACGTATCGTTCAAGTAGTATAAAAAGTATCGATCCCACGAGGACTTAATACCTAAGCTATTAATTTTATGAGGTCAAATGATTACTAGTATCTAACAAGTTGTTTGATTGATTTGAAATGGTGACGATTCTAAATTTAAAAACAAGTAAATAAAATTGTTCGAAAGTAGGTTTAAGAAAATTCAATATTAAAAACTATCTAGAGTTGTGAATCTTTCTAATATATTTTAAAAGATGAAGTGGTTATTTTATGTTTGTGCAATAAATCGGTTTACTAACCTGGAACACTAAATTATGCGAAAGCCTCTGTCGATGGTCAGCCGCAAATACCCAGTTTAACCCAATTGAACCATATGTCTATGTCAACCAAATTATCTGGATTCATTAAGTTTAAGTTCCAATTATGGCTACCCCCGCCCGACAGGTATATGTCTATCCTGTAAGGAAATCTATTAAAGGGTTATCTATCCTCAAGGAAGATCGTGGGCTATTAAGTCTAAGGCTGAAACCTAAAATTCCTTTGTCAAGTTTATTTTAGATTTACCACATCAATCTTATTGGTGATCAGACAACAAGAAGCATTAAGCTTAAGACTTAATAAGTAAACCTTTAAATTACCCAAACTATAAAATAACCCATTATAAAACGGTGATATTAGAATTCATCACAACCCCAGATATCTAACTTAGTTACAACACATAACTAGAGCTAATAAAAACTTAAAAGTAAAAGACATAAAGTAAAAATGCTGAAAAGTGATTGCGGTAAGTAAAAGCTGAAAAGTAAATTACAATAAAATAAAATGCTAAGGTAAAAGGATCAACTTTTACTATTTACTAATTTAGATATCTCCCTTAATATAATATATTAACTTATGATTATTTTACCAACCAGCCATATAGGCGGTAACCTGATTAAGTCAAATTAAGTCCAACCAGCCATAAAGGCGGAACCAAAATAAACCTGCCATATAGACGGTAAAAAAATTTAATTACCAACCGACCAATCTGGCAGTATACTTGATTAGTCAGGTTTAAACCAGATTAAAATGAATTACCAACCGACCAATATAGCGGTATCATTTTTAAGTCAATATTTTAAATAGTGAATATATTATATTTAAGGGAGATTAATCTAAATAGCAATAGTAAAAGAATTACCTTTCACCCTAGCATGGGGAAGTTACCTCCTCATAGTGAATAGTAAAAACTGTAAAAAGTAAAGAAAGTAAATCACTATTATTACAGAAAGTAATTAAAATTAATTACAAAACTAAAATTTAAAAGAAACTAGATAGAAAACTCCCTATTTACATGAGAGAATTTAGAGAGAATGATACATCTGAAACTAAAATTTCGAGCTCTATTTATAGACGTCAGTAGGGGTCCGGCGTCGCGACGCCCAGCTCACGTCGCGATGCGCGGTTTGTCGACGTGGCAGCTTTTGGTTCGTCGGTTTCAGATTCTAGATAAGGTGATAAGGTGACGCGTGGCAAGGTGGTTGGATCTCAATTATTGTGACACGTGGCGGCTTCTGATTGGCTGATTTCAGATTCTTATCGCCACATGTCAATTGCGGATAAGTGAGTCAATAGTTGATGCTGATGTGGCACTGACGTGGCGACACGTGGCGATGGCGACTGTCGGCACCGTAGAATTGCGACACGTGGCACGCTGTGATTGGTTGATGATGACGTGGCAGTTTAACTCGATCAACCGGTGATGTGGCCAAAATTACCAAAATGCCATTTTTCCAATTTTCACTGTTTTGGCCCAAATCATCTCAAGAATATCCTGAAACTTTATTTATCTACAAAATAACACAAAACACATCAAAATATTCACAAAACTCAAGAAATTATACAAAATATTAGGTTAAATGAGTGGGAAATAGTGATATAATTACCACTCATCACACCCTCAAACCTAACATTTTGCTAGTCCTCGAGCAAATATAGAATAAAATAACATAATCATCTTTAAAATAAAATTTAACTAAGCCACTTTCGTAGGGATCACGGTTACATTTTGTGTATGCAACAAGCCTTTAAACCCCTAGGTGTCCCTAGTGGACGAGTTGTAGTCTCGTGAGGGTTTACAGCAATGATACCCACAAACATGTTACAAAAGTAAAAAGGTAGTGAAACTAATGCATAAAAAAGCAAAAAGACAAGCGAAAAGAGAATAAAGAAGTTAGTGACTAATCATGTGAAATTTATACTCCAAGTTACTAGTTGTTTTGTTTCTTTCTAAATTACTGAATAAGTAAATTCTCTGATCATTTTTACCATTCTCCATATACACAGCCAACAAAATATTGAACAACTCATTTTTTCCCACAACAGTCATAAGTGCAGTTGATAAGAGAGTAATATTTTTGTCCTAAAGTTTTATCAGAATTCACACCTTTTTGTAGCAATGGAATAATTTTTGATTTTTTCTTTGATTTTTGATTTTTTTTTTATTTATATATAATATCTTCCATCTTTGTAGCGAGTGTTGGGTCGGTGGCTCCCAAACCAGTTGGCTTTAGGGCACCAGATGTTAAGACACCTCTACGGACTTAATTACTCAGACTTCAGATATATATATTTTTGCAGCATCTTTGATCCATGTAGCGAGCTTTGGGCCAGTGACTCCCAAACCAGTTGGTTTTAGGGCACTAGGTGTTAAAACACCCTTACAGACTTAATAACTCGGATCTCATATGTTTTTTTTTTTTTTACTCCATCACTTTTTGAGATGCTTCCTCCAATTAAACTAGAGCACTGAATATTACAAACTTTTCAATTTTAGCTCATGTTCGTATGTTACAATGCATGTTGATAATATCTGCTAACTGAGCATATGAAGATCCACTTTAGTCATTTTTATGGAGAATTTACAAATTAAATAATTTAAAATTAAATAAACAAAAACTAACTTGTTTCAAAAATGGTTTGAGATACGTCTCAGGAGTGGAAATTCCTTACACAGCTATCTCTTACCAATTTCACATTTTTAGTCAAAATAAAAACACAAAAACGCAAAATATTTTTGTAATTTTTTAAAATTTTTCTTTTTTTTTTTTCGAAAAAATTTGGAATAAAAATAACACACAAACTAAAAACAAGTTACTGATCAACTAATTCCCTCCCCCAAACCTAAATGAGACATTGTCCCCAATGTTCTTAAACAGTAGAAGAAGAGCTTGGAAGATAGTACCTGGTTAGCTGAAATTCTACACGAAAAGTTAAAGGTTAAGATCCAGGTTAATCTGACGCCTCTTACCACGATCGTCCTCGGACCAATTTATCTTTGAAAGAATAGGGTCAATTTGTGGTTCATAGGCTATGATTTGGTCAATTAGATCCGGAGCAGTTCTGGCAGTGAATATGAGTTCTTTTAAAGGTTTTGACACAAACCCATTTCTCCGGGCATCATCAAGAAACACACAAAGAAAATCATAAAATCCATCAACGTTAAACAGCCCAATTGGTTTCTGGTGTATGTTCAAGTTCGCCCAAGATAGCACTATAAAAATTTCCTCCAATGTACCCAAGCAACTTGGCAAAGCAATAAAAGCATCAGCACGGTTAATTATTTCTACCAATCATTCAGACATACCTGGCACGATCAGTTCCTCTCCGTTTGATGGTCCAATAAGATTTGCCTCTGCCAAGGGTTTTGGGATGATTCCCAAAACGTGACTGCCTCCCTCCTGTAAAGCCTTTGAAACGATCCCCATTAGTCCAAGATTTCCTCCGCCATATACTAAGTGCATATTCCTTGCAGCTAAGACTCGACCCAATTCATGTGCTGCTTCTACGTATTGTGGTTTAGTACCAACACTACTACTGCAAAACACACAGATGTTTTCAACTCGTCTTCTTGAAGTGGCTTCCATGTTTTACTATGGATGTCTTCAAAAGTGCAATGATGAGTTGAATTTATAATACCTGAAAAGGGTGAGTAAAAATAACACAAGTATCTTCCAAAAGACGATTAGTAGCAAAATAGTAAAATAAATCGTGATAGTCAAAAAGATCTGGATCCTGTCAGAGAAAATAAAAGAAAACAACAAACGAAATCACAATTATTAGGAAAAGACAAGAGATATAATATGTACAAGAAAAATAGCGGCTTGATTGACGTCTATGCGTCAGGGACAAGCTTCCCATCCAATTTTCTTATAAATTGGAAAACAAGGTCTTTTTGAGTCAGATTCCCGAGACTTACCTGTTGTCTTTCTTTTTGAAATTGTGTATGTAATTTGCGAATGGCTATATGAACATATCCACTGGGATGCGTCTCAAGAGTCGAAGATATATTATCTACAGACTCCTTACTCAAGCAATCCCTAATGAATTTAATTTTATCTTCGTGATTATCAGACACCATTCCTAAAGAACGACAACGAGTATTGCAATTCGAGCGTGCACATTTGTAACAAACACCCATCTGCCTAGCTCTACGTTTCTTTGCATAAGTGCTTCTTCTAAAACCAGACATATGTGAAATAAAAGAGTGAGAATACTCACCTTGACCCATGCTTCAATTACCCAACGAATATCATTAGGAACACCATGGATCGTCAGTAACCTCATCCGTTCCAAGTGAGCTTTGTAGACTTTCATCAGAGATTTTTGAGGGAGAGAAGGAAATTGCTTGTGAAGATTTGCGAGAACTTCTTCCATCCTGAAATGTCTTAATCTGTAAAAACTAAACACACAAAATTAAATCACACCAAATCACAATATATACACAATTTGCATGGGTTGCCTCCTTGCGAGCGCTAAGTTTAAAGTCGTCAGCTAGACTTGACTTCTCGATCTTTAGGCTGGATCTGAAAGTGTGACACTTTCTTTTTGTCGCTCAAATGATTCTCCCCAGTAGTGCTTGACACGCTGACTGTTAACCTTGAATGTTTCATTGGTGTTGGGATCCAGTAACTCAACAGCTCCATATGGTAAAACCTGAGTGATCACAAATAGACCTGACCACCTAGATTTCAACTTTCCAAGGAAAAGTTTCAACCTCGAGTTGTACAACAACACCTGCTGCCTTGGTTCCAACTGTCTGTGCACTATTTTTTGGTTATGCCATTTTTTGGTCTTTTCCTTGTACAATTTGGCATTCTCATAAGCTTGTAGGCGAAATTCCTCCAATTCGTTGAGTTGGTGAAGTCGTTTCTCTCCTGCAGCTTGTGAATCAAGATTTAACTTCTTCAGTGCCAAGTACGCCTTGTGTTCAAGCTCAACTGGCAGATGGCATGCTTTCCCAAACACCAATCGATATGGGGACATACCAATGGGTGTCTTGTAAGCTGTTCGGTAGGCCCATAATGCATCATCTAGTTTTGTAGACCAATCTTTCCTTGTTGATCCAACAGTTCTCTCCAAGATTCTTTTGATTTCCCTGTTTGAAACTTCAACCTGTCTGTTTGACTGTGGATGGTAAGCAATGGAAACCTTGTGAGTAACTCCATATTTGGATAGGAGTGCATCGAAGTATCTGTTGCAGAAATGAGAGCCACCATCGCTGATGATTGCACGAGATGTTCTGAACCGAGTAAAAATATTCTTTTTTTAGGAATTTGATCACCACTTTTGAATCATTGGATGGGAATGCAATTGCTTCAACCCATTTGGAAACGTAGTCTACAACAACCAGGATGTACATGTTTCCAAATGATGGAACAAAGGGTCCCATAAAATCAATACCCCACACATCGAATATCTCCACTTCTAGAATGTTTTGCAACGGTCCTTCATTTCTCCATGAAATATTTCCCATTCTCTGGCATCTGTCACATTGAAGAGCAAAAAGATAAACATCTTTAAAAAGAGTGGGCCAGAACAAACCTGATAGAAGAAATTTTGCTGCAGTTTTGTACCCGCTGAAGTATCCGCCATATGGTGATGAATGACAGTGCTGCAAAACACTGTTGACCTCCTCATGTGGAACACACCGCCTCAGTAATTGATCAGCACAACGTTTGAACATGTACGGCTCATCCCAGACATAATGCTTGACTTCTTTGAAGAATTTCTTCCGTTGCTGAGTTGTCCATTCCAACGGCCATTTTCCTGACACAATGTAGTTGACATAGTGAGCATACCAAGGGACTTCCTATTGTTTCATGGCAAACAGCTGTTCATCCGGAAAATTTTCTTCGATTGTTAGTTCTTTGCCAGCTTTTTCTCCATTCTCGATCCTCGATAGATGATCTGCCACTTGGTTTTCGGTCCATTTCCTATCTCGAATCTCCACATCGAATTCTTGCAGAAGAAGTATCCAACGGATCAATCTGGGTTTGGCATCTTTCTTCATGATTAAGTATTTGATTGCTGAATGATCTTTGTAGACCACCACTTTGGGACCCAGCAGATATGAACAAAATTTTTTCAAAAGTGTACACAACTGCGAGCAACTCATTTTCAGTGGTTGTGTAGTTGAATTGAGCTTCATTCAGAGTTTTACTGGAATAGTAAATGGTGTGGAAAATCTTTGCTTTGCGTTGTCCCAAAACTGCACCTACAGCAAAATCACTAGCATCACACATTACTTCAAATGGAAGGGTCCAGTCTGGTGCTACAATGATGGGGGCAGAAATCAGCTTTTTTTTTAAGATCTCAAAAGCTTCTTGGCATTCTTTGGTGAATTTGAAAGGCACATCCTTCTCCAGAAGATTGCACAGAGGTTTAGCAATCTTGGAAAAGTCTTTGATAAATCCCATGTAAAAACCTGCATGTCCGAGAAAGCTCCGAATCCCTTTGACAGATGTCGGTGAATGTAGTTTTTCAATTGTTTTAATCTTTGCTTTGTCTACCTCGATTCCTTTTTGTGAGATCCGGTGTCCAAGAACAATGCCCTCCTGTACCATGAAATGTATTTCTCCCAATTGAGCACCAGGTTTGTATCTTCGCACCTTTGTAATACATGTTCCAAATTTTGCAAGCAGTGGTCAAAAGAATCTCCAAACACAGAAAAGTCATCCATAAAAACCTCCATACTTTGCTCCAACATGTCTGAGAAGATGGCCATCATGCAACGCTGAAATGTAGCAGGGGAATTACATAATCCAAATGGCATCCTACGGAAAGCAAAAGTACCATAGGGACATGTAAAGGTAGTTTTCTACTGGTCTTCTGGTGCGATGGCAATCTGATTATACCCTGAATATCCGTCCAGAAAGTAATAGAACTCATGTCCTGCCAGTCTGTCTAATATCTGGTCAATGAATGGTAGCGGAAAATGGTCATTTCTCGTGGCTTTGTTCAGCTTTCTGTAGTCCATGCATACTCTCCATCCAGTCACCGTTCTTGTTGGGATTAACTCATTCTTTTCATTGGTAACCACATTAATTCTTCCTTTTTTTGGTACACATTGCATAGGACTCACCCAACTACTATATGAGATGGGGTAAATGATGCCAGCATCCAACCATTTGATTATTTCTTTCTTTACAACTTCCTTCATGATTGGATTGAGTCTCCGTTGATGCTCAACTATGGGTTTGTACTTATCATTCATCAGAATCTTGTGCATGAAAAATGATGGACTAATGCCTCGAATGTCTACTATAGTCCAGCCAATGACTCTTTTGTGCTCTCGTAATACTCTTAGTAACTTTTCTTCCTGCTCCAATGTTAGTGAATAAGAAATAATAACAAGTAATTCAGAAGAGTTTCCAAGAAATACATACCTGAGATGGCTCAGAAGTAACTTCAGCTCCAGCTGTGGTGGTTCTTCAATCGAAGGCTTGATTCGATCTTTCTTTGGCAGTTCCAAGCTTTCAACTGGTGGTGTTGATTTGAATCGGAATGGTTTGTCAAGGTAGTTTATACATTCCAGGATTTCAGCATCTAACTCGCTGTCAGTCATGTTGGTGATGCAAGCTTCGAGTGTATCTATGGGATTTAGCTCAGTATTTTGAATGATACTATCAACAACATCAACTCTGAAGCATTCTTCTTCCTTTTCATCGCTCGGGAATTTCATGGCTTTGAAAACATTAAAGGTAACTTCTTGGTCCTGTACTTTCATGGTCAGTTCTCCTTTTTGCACATCAATCACAGTTTTACCTGTAGCCAATAATGGTCTCCCAAGAATGATAGGTACTTCTTTGTCTTCTTTCATGTCAAGGATAATGAAATATGCTGGAAGAATGAGTTTTTCGACTTTGACCAGCACATCTTCAACAACACCTCTTGGAAATGCGAGCGTTCGATCAGCAAGTTGTAATGAGACTGAGGTAGGCATTGCTTCTCCAATTTGCAGTTTCTTGTAAATAGAGAAATGCATCAAATTAACACTTGCACCTAAGTCACATAAAGCCTTACCGATATAGTGTTCTCCAATGGTGCATGGGACAGTGAAATTCTGAATCCGTTCATTACAAGTGGCATAAGTAAGGGACCATTCTGAACCCAACAGTTTGAGGTCTTCCCTTGCGAGGGGTGAGTGCGGCCTTAAATCATTTCCCAGTTCACACTGGGTGGAAACTCCATTATTCTCCGGTTTAGTCCCCCGCGGGCTAATTCGTACTCCTGACCGGGCCGTGAGCCTGGAACAACGTCGCCGATTTCTGTGTCCTACAATCCCACTGTCGCTTAAGCCTCTAACTCATGCACTATAACACTTGCTCTTATCTTAATGTTATGTAATGTTTTACTCAATCACTCTTGCAATTTAATAACCTAAATAAACTTAAATGCGAGATCAAGAAACAAAATATATGCATATATACATGTCTGAGAGTATATAAAGTATATATAGCATATGTACATCATCAAATACATGTCTATGATATGACAAAATGACATCATAGAGATCTAAATTCTATATGAATATTGATATATAGGTTGTATGCAAACTTAGATATAGGTTATTCTTACATGTGTATGTTGCGTAGACTTAGTTATATTATTGCAACTTCGGGGGAAGTTTCCTCTAAATGATGGCGCTGCATTCTTCTGTTAATGCTACTGTCTCGTAGTCTCCCAACCTTTGTTTTCGTGAAAGAATATCTTTCATGAATTTAACATAGCTGGGAATTTCTTCCAACGCTTCTGCGAATGGGATGTTGATATGCAGCTTTTTGAACACCTCCAGGAATCGAGCAAACTGCTTGTCCAGTTTATTTTTCTGAAGTTGCTCTGGAAAAGGTGGAGGTAGAGTGATTTTTTCTGGTTCTTTTTCCTTTGCTTCTTTTTCCTCCATCTGTGGAACTGCATCTTTTGGAGGTTCTTCAATTGTTGCCTTGATTCCAATATCTTTGTTGATCTCAGTACCGCTTTTCAAAGTAATGGCTTGACATTGCTCCTTCCCTCGGTTCCTTGGATTGGGTTCTATGTTGCTGGGAAGATTACCTGGCGGTCTGTAACTCTGAGCATTGGCTAGTTGTCCAATTTGATTCTCCAGTGCTTTGATTGAAGCAGATTGGCTTTGAAATATAGCATCATATGCTGCTTGTTGCTTTTTGAACATCTCTACAATCCATTCTTTCATTTCTGGTTCTTTTTCAAACTCCTGGCTTTTGTTCTGTTGCTGGAATCCAGGTATTGGAAAATTCTTTTGCCCTGAATTGTTGCCCCATGAAAAATTTGGATGATTCCTCCACCCTGGGTTGTAGGTGTTGGAATATGGATTGTTCCCCTGTCTGTTGAAATTATTGACATAAGTCACCGTTTCTTCAAGTTGGTTTGGTTCTGGTGCTCCTCCATATGGTGAACTTGTGGATCCAGTGGTAAGAGTCTCCATGAATTTGCATATCTGATCTAACTTGGAGTTGACTGCTGTATTGGCTCCATTTTCATAAATTCCTGCAATTCTTTGGATCATGCTCCTTTCTGTTGGCCACAAGGAATTATTGTTGGCCATTTCTTCGATTAGGTCCCAGGCTTGATCTTTTCATTTTTCCATTAAAGCTCCTCCCGCAGCAGCATCGATTGTGGTTCTCATTATTCCAGAAAGTCCATTATAGAAAGTTTGGACTTGAAGCCATTTTGGAATCTCATGGTGAGGACATTTCTGGAGCAAATTTTTGTACCTTTACCAAGATTCGTAGAGATTTTCCGAGTCTTGTTGTACAAAGGATGTGATGTCATTCCTTAACTTTCTAGTTCTGGCTGGTGGAAAGTACTTTGCAAGAAATTTGGTGGCTAAAGTGTTCCAAGTTGTGATAGGACCTGCTGGTAGTGAATGTAGCCAAGCTTTAGCTCTGTCCTTCAAGGAGTATAGAAAAACACACAGTCTCATTGCTTCTTCAGCTTCTCGGTTGTAATTGAAAGTGCCGCAAACTTCTAGGAAGTTGCTGATGTGGGCATTAGGATCTTCAGTTGCATTCCCCCCAAGCTGAACTGACTGCTGAATCATCTGAATGCATGTTTTGATGTCACCCGCATTTGCTGGTAAGGGAGGAAGTACAATACATGAAATGAGTCTGTCAACCACCGGAATGGTTCTGTCTCGAATGGGAATTGGTGGTGCAACCTCCAAAGGTTCAGGTTCCATGTTGACTAAAGCTTCTTGGTCTTCTCGCCTTTCCCTTCTCAACTGTCCGATGGTTCTTTCCATTTCTGGGTCAAGCGGTCGGAGTTCAAAGCTTCTGGTTCGTCTCATGAAGTATCTGAGAACCTAAAACAAAAGAAA
The DNA here is from genome assembly GCA_019454045.1 of Zanthoxylum bungeanum. Classification (NCBI taxonomy): domain Eukaryota; kingdom Viridiplantae; phylum Streptophyta; class Magnoliopsida; order Sapindales; family Rutaceae; genus Zanthoxylum; species Zanthoxylum bungeanum. The sequence goes on along the minus strand of SKCR01007816.1, from coordinate 910,202 downwards.
ACAAAAACAATAAGTAAAAAGAAAATTAGATACAAGTAAATGTATCTAACCTTAAAACTAATAGTGAAAGATAAATAAGTCCCCGGTAACGGCGCCAAAAACTTGACCGGTGCGTAAACACACGCGTATAACGCAAGCGCACGTATCGTTCAAGTAGTATAAAAAGTATCGATCCCACGAGGACTTAATACCTAAGCTATTTATTTTATGAGGTCAAATGATTACTAGTATCTAACAGGTTGTTTGATTGATTTGAAATTGTGACGATTCTAAATTTAAAAACAAGTAAATAAAATTGTTCGAAAGTAGGTTTAAGAAAATTCAATATTAAAAACTATCTAGGGTTGTGAATCTTTCTAATATCTTTTAAAAGATGAAGTGGTTATTTTATGTTTGTGCAATAAATCGGTTTACTAACCTGGAACACTAAATTATGCGAAAGCCTCTGTCGATGGTTAGACGCAAATATCCAATTTAACCCAATTGAACCATAAGTCTATGTCAACCAAATTATCTGGATTCGTTAAGTTTAAGTTCCAATTATGGCTACCCCCGCCCGACAGGTATATGTCTATCCTGTAAGGAAATCTATTAAAGGGTTATCTATCCTCAAGGAAGATCGTGGGCTATTAAGTTTAAGGCTGAAACCTAAAATTCCTTTGTCAAGTTTATTTTAGATTTACCACATCAATCTTATTGGTGATCAGACAACAAGAAGCATTAAGCTTAAGACTTAAAAAGTAAACCCTTAAATTACCCATAATATAAAATAACAAAAACGGTGATATTAGAATTCATCACAACCCCAGATATCTAACTTAGTTACAACACATAACTAGGGCTGATAAAAACTTAAAAGTAAAAGACATAAAGTAAAAATACTGAAAAGTGATTGCGGTAAGTAAAAGCTGAAAAGTAAATTACAATAAAATAAAATGCTAAAGTAAAAGGATCAACTTTTACTATTTACTAATTTAGATATCTCCCTTAATATAATATATTAACTTATGATTATTTTACCAACCAGCCATATAGGCGGTAACCTGATTAAGTCAAATTAAGTCCAACCAGCCATAAAGACGGAACCAAAATAAACCTGCCATATAGGCGGTAAGAAAATTTAATTACCAACCGACCAATTTGGCGGTATCCTTGATTAGTCAGGTTTAAACCAGATTAAAATGAATTACCAACCGACCAATATAGCGATATCATTTTTAAGTCAATATTTTAAATAGTGAATATATTATATTTAAGGGAGATTAATCTAAATAGCAATAGTAAAAGAATTACCTTTCACCCTAGCAGGGGGAAGTTACCTCCTCATTGTGAATAGTAAAAATTGTAAAAAGTAAAGAAAGTAAATCACTATTATTACAGAAAGTAATTAAAATTAATTACAAAACTAAAATTTAAAAGAAACTAGATAGAAAACTCCCTATTTACATGAGAGAATTTAGAGAGAATGGTACAAGTGAAACTGAAATTTGGAGCTCTTTATAGGCGTCAGTAGGGGTTCGGCGTCGCGACGCCCACTCGCATCGCGACGCGCGGTTTGTCGACGTGGCAGCTTTTGGTTCGTCGATTTCAAATTCTAGATAAGATGATAAGGTGACACGTGGCAAGATGGTTGGATCTCAATTATTGTGACACGTGGCGGCTTCTGATTGGCTGATTTCAGATTCTTATTGCCACGTGTCAATTGCGAATAAGTGAGTCAATATTTGATGCTGACGTGGCGACACGTGGCGATGGCGACTGTCGGCACCTTAGAATTACGACACGTGGCATGCTGTGATTGGTTGATGACGACGTGGCGATGACGTGGTAGTTTGACTCGGTCAACCGGTGATGTGGATGATGACATGGCAGACATGTGGAGTGACATGTGACGATGGCGATTGTTGGCACCGTAGGATGATGACACATGGCACGACGCATATTAGCAGATCGGCTGTGATGGTGACACGTGGCACGACGCACGTTAGCAAAGTCAAATTTTCTCAGATTCTGACTTGTGGACCCGGCACACGTTAGCACTATTCGGCGCACGTTAGGCGTCGCGACGCCAAAGGCTTGCTCGTCACGACGCGCCAAAATAACCAAAATGCCCTTTTTCCAATTTTCACTGTTTTGGCCCAAATCACCTCAAGAATGTCCTGAAACTTTATTTATCTACAAAATAACACAAAACAGATCAAAATATTCACAAAACTCAAGAAACTATAGAAAATATTAGGTTAAATGAGTGGGAAATAGTGATATAATTACCACTCATCAAACATTCATCGCATGAACATTAAAAACCATTCATCTCATGAATCTAATTGTGCCTACTCATCACAACATGCATTTTAATAATCTATATCTCATATAAATTAATAAAACTAAAATGAGAAGGTTTAATTAAACTTTTCAACCTTAAGCTCTCGATGCCAATTGTAGGAAATGACTTTCTTTAGTGTGGCAGAAGTTGCTTGTGGTGGCACTGGCTCCGGTATGGATCTTTAAATCTCCCTTTGTTGTAGTAGATGAACTCAATCATTTAATGTCCAACGCTTGGATTAACCACTCAATCTTCCGAACTATGAATCGAAACCAACAAACCGAAGTGTGGGCTTCACTCATAAAGATCAAAACTCTAAACAATTTAGAGAATTAAGATGTCACAATGGTTTTTGGCTTTTTAGAATTTCAAACACTCTCACAACCCTTGTGAATGTTTGAACTCTCTCTATTTTCTCTCAATTTGCAATTGTGTGAATGAATACAAAATGTTAACCTTAGAAGTGAGAGAAATGGTAGAGATTATATTCTCTTACACAAGCCAGCTAACCTTGTCATTAAGCATCTAATGCTTTCTTTTAATGGCCAACACAAAAATGTGAATGTCATACCAAAGCATAAGAAATGATAAGCTAAAGACAATGACTTTTTCATTAAGCATCTAATACTTTCTTTCAATGAAAAACACATAAATGTGGAGGCCATACCAAAACATAAGAATGGATTAGCTAATGACAAAACTATTAGGTGTATTCAAGCCATCTAATAGACCTAATAAATTGGAGAGCATAGCTAGCCATATGGCTTTGTCTCCAAGGTAAATTAAAATCACTATCTCAATAATGATTAAATTACCTTCAATTATGTTGTAGTAATTATCTCATAATTATTACTAACTTGATTATCTCATAATCAAAAAATTCTAGAAAACATTAAGTTAAACTAATTTAACATAGTTTTCATTTGTGAAAATAAATATTATTCATCTCATTAATAATATATATAAATATAATGTAAGCATATTATTAGACAATCTAATTATATTAGGTTTGCTACAGTTAATCGAGCTAGCACGGGGACCAAATGGAACTATGGTTCCGAGCTCCAATAATTTTGAAATATTAATTAAACTCTTTAATCAAATATTATGAATTATTAACTCCACGTTATTCCACTAAAAACTCGAAGTTGAACTCTCGTTACCGTAGATGGATAAAATAAACCGAACAACTTCGGTGTCCATCGATATAGTCATTAAATATTGATATAGCCTTTCATGAATATCTCATAAATAGAGCCGGGTCAAAAGTCCGTTAAACCCCTCTAAATATTTTGTCTCTTAAGCACTATTGATTCTATAATGAACAATTAATTCATAACAATTATGAATATAAAAATTTCTATTCGTAATAGAAAAGTTGAGCGCTCAAATTATTCAAATCTCGAATCAACTCCTTAAATGAGATACTCTTCTGATTCTCATAAGGAGTGGATTCCATATCTATGCAAAACGTTCCCAGCTACACACCAAAACATACCCCCAAAATATATAGTTATTGGCCGGGAATGCAACACCAACCTCACCATAGTAAATCAAAGGACATAGCATGTCATGCAGGAGTTCGCAGTATACTCATGATTAAGATCGAATCCATATATGACCATCTATTAGATAAAATGAATTTCTTTGATTAACATATATTAAAATAAATTCATATTTATCTGAGTCCAGTCCTATATGATCTCATCATACAAGGTGTCTTCATTCCCATGTCACTACATGAACGATCCCAGATCAAGGTCGTCATACAAGTATAGAATAGACCGCAACTATAGATAAACCACAAACAAAGTACCAATTTTGTTTGCTCTATATAAACTATTTAGATTACTAACTTAAGACTTAAATCCTCTTGTGCATCAAACATACACTAAGTCTGAAGGTACAATAGTAATCAAGGTAAACAAGATAATTGGACAATATGCGATATAAAACAAACAACTTTGATAAAATGAATAATTCATTTATTATTATTAAAATAATCAATTCCGTTTACAATACATGAAGCTCTTGGACATAAATCCCAATAATTGTCAAACAGAAGGACAAAATAGAAAGGACTGGCCAATTGTATTGAGGTATTCGAGCTGACCCATCTCGGATTAGATTTGGAGATGATTAACAAAATCCTGAAAGTTTCCAAGGGTGAAATTACACAAGAGGAGGTCTTCGACCCTTTTTTAGAAGACCCCGAGGCCATCCCAGATCCCAAGCCAATGTCCATGGTGCCTTCTACTCAAGGGGATCCCAACCCCTCATCAGCTGCTGCTGCTCCTCTTGGAAAGGCTTCTGGCCATTCCTCATCTGCTGCTAATTCTCCTGAGGATACCACTAGCCCCTCAACATCTGTTGCTGCTCCTGAAGATGCTCCCGGCTCTTCCGATTGACTCCGCCCTTTTCTTCCCCTTCTGTATGTGGGTAACCTCAATGGCCCCATGTAAAGACTTTATAATGAATGAATACAATTTTTGTATTTGCATTTCTCTTTCTGAAGCACACAATAAATAAAGACTTGAGCATGGGTAACTTCCATTTCATCATGCTGACTTGATCAAATTTAATCAACACTTAGGAAATTTAATCAACGTTAACCCAGTCATTCTCCCTAAAGGGATCTCACCACCAGCAGACACTGATTCCAGAGCCCCACATAACACACTCCTTAGTTTTTTCCCAAATCCACACGCTGACTTAGGACGCCAACAACTATAATAAGGTCTCGATAGGACATACCCGACCTTGAGCCGTTAAAATAACTTGGCCAGAATGGAATGTTCCCTCATTATGCCATTCAAATATGGCTGTGGTTGAGAAACTCCGATCCCACACTAGTGAACATAATAAAGCCTTGGTGGGACATACCCGACTCTGAGCCGATGAAATAACTTGGGCACAATGGAATATTCCCTCCTCGTGCCATTCAAACATGGCCATGAAGGAGAAACTCTGACCTCATGTGAACAAACATGATAAGGCCTCAATGAGACATACCCCACATGTAATGTCCCTCTCCTGGAGATGCTACCGGCAGGGAATAAGGTGACTTATCCCTTTGAGCCTCTGACTTTCTAACTTTGATCAACACTACTAAACTCATCTCAAATATAAACTCATACACGAGAGAATTGCCTTACTCAACAATATAAGATGCATCTCATATATTCATAACTATGAAAACAATACAATACAATATGTAACTCTGTCATGGACTCAGTATCCATCCTCTCGAGCTCTTCCTCTGGGCATACCTACAAAATAGAGAAACTGGGAGTGGGGGGGTTAGATCGTTTGAACGATCTAGTGAGTGGACAACTTAAAAAAATGAAAATTGAAATACTTTATGAAATCCATTATTCTAACATTGAAATATTTTCAAGAAATACGTCTTTACTGAAAACTCTTTCTTTTTTGAAAACATATATTTTCCTAAAAAACATTTCTTTCGGTAAAACTCTGATATATGATGTGAAACTGAGTTCTCTTGAAAACCCTTTTATGAAACTTGTCATTTCTGAAAATCACAACTTTAAAAATCTTGTTTATGAAAATATGTCTCTGTAAATCCATCTATATAAATCTGTCTCTGTAAATCTAGACGTATGAGGGTGTTATGTCTCGCCGTCCCCAAGCCACTGAACTCGAGCCGGGGTGCGGATCTATACTACCATTTTGACTCTAAATCTGGGGTCTAGGGGCGTTACGTCTCGCCGTCCCCCTAGCCCGGAATGTGAGATCTAGGGGCATCTGTCATCCCTAGTCCTGAACTATGTGTGCACATGTTTTGAATCCATTGATTCCAATATCTGTACCAAGTAACAACTGAGGTGGGTTTTTCCTCCATGCGTCCAAAAATCATAAAACCATGCTTTAAAAATAGTTACTTTCTAAAATATTTCTAAAAATATTTTTATTCATAAAAACATATGGAAACAAACTTGGCTAACGCCCTATGTGTGGAGAAATACGTTTCAATTCAAAAATATATAAGTAAATACAATCTTGAGAAAATATTCCACTCACAGATTTGGAACTTGCCGGTTACACCTTGCGACGGTGGCGAAACCGCATCTCCTGGTGATAATTCGTAACAAAAGGAAAAGAAAAATTCGTTAGTACTAAGGTTACGAATTATATCCTTACTTAAAAATTATTCGCTATACAGGATAACTCATCCTTGCTATGTTACTAAAATTTTAGGGTGGTCTAATAATTTTTACTATGCTCGTTCGAGTATCTCACAAGCTACTTCGGAAAACTCCATATTATGCCCTCTTTCCAAAAACTTTAAGTGCACTAACACTAACTTTGAAAATTCAGTGCGTTTAATCGGGGTTGAATTTGGGGTTGAAATTTTAATAAATACTCATTTACGGATCATGATTTCGATTCCTAAAACTCAAGTTATAAATTTCTTTATGCTCTGTTCTGTTAACAGAGAACCAGTGGACTACTACAGTGCGGCCAAGTTTAAAAATTTAGTGTGATTCCGTCTTAAGTCTAAAAATTCTGATTTTTGCATATGTTATTTACAATTATGTCTAATTCACTCAGAATTTTACGGTTCGTCAACTCGATATCTAAAACTCAAGTTACAAGAATAAACACAAAGCCTATATAGAATGCCCTATAAATTGAGTTCACTGCCTAACTCACGAATTATGCCTCCCTTCCGATTTTATTCAATTACCCATATTCTTCTGACTTCCTAAAATATGTTACTTCGTGTTAAATTTGTCCGAATAATTATTTTGACTCATTGGGCATTTCATCGAACACTTGGAGTGCGAAATACCAAAACTTCATCATTTTTTAGCTTTTACTTTCTTAACCATTACCAACACATCCTATAAATTTGTTATCCATCTTATTCACTCTCAAATCATTCAAATTAGCCCCAAATAACTAAAACTCAGCCCCTTCTAAATTGGGGAAACTTGGATAATTTGATAAACAATCCTAATACATGTTTGTATCTACATAAAAGTGCATGATTACATATGTTATCAACTTGTCTCAAGCTCTAATTCACAAAGTTGGAACTTGGGTTCATTAATAACGATTTGGGGATTTTATTATTCAAGTTCAAAATTGAAATTAGAAGAGGGAATGAGGATTAATACTTACTTTGTGTTTTGGAGCTTGGAAATTATCACATTTTTATCCAAATTCCCATGAGAATGAAGAAAAAAATTGGAAAGCTTTCTTGAACCCATGCCCATATTTTTAGCTTGAGAATGATGAGTGAATAGTTCCTTATTTATAGGCAAATAACTGAATTTTTTTTTTGGCATGAGTGGCTAGGATAGTGCCACATCATCCAATTCTAGATCACCCTCGAAATTTACTATAGCAGCTACAGTAATCATGATTTTTGACTTACTTTCGATTCGAATTTGGAAATTTTCCAATGTAGAAGTTGTAGGTATCGATCTTATATTTATGACGATATAAAGTTCATAAAAATTGGAGACTGTATGAAAATGTTATGGCCTAAATACTAAGATATATTCGTAATGGAATGTAAGCAAAATTCTGCATCGTAACTGCGAGGAATTTTCCAAATGTCCTAAAAGTCATTTCCTGAGCACATATATGCTTGAACGTGATTTACATAATGTATTATGTCGTCCATGACTTAGTAGTCATTGGGATTGCTAGGTGTTATAAATTCTTCCCTCTTAAATATGATTCGTCCTCGAATCCTTTCTGAAGTTGAACTTCTTAGGTCTGTCTTGGTTTGAAGACATCTGGTCTCTGCTGCTGTTATCCTCCTTACTTTCTTCCTACTTTTCTGCTCAAGAACTCAATACTATGACTTTCGGAAATCTCTTATTCTGATTCACTCTATTCGACTCCTATAGTTGAATACTTAGTCCTTGGAAGTTTCTTCAGCAAACCTTTTTTTTCGTGTGGAAAGTAAGTCCGTACAATTTATATATATTGTATATACAGAGATGTATTCCTTCACTGACGTATCATCCATAAAATTTATCTATCTCTTATTCTACACTTCATGACGTCCCAATAAGGTGTACTAGAAGTACTCAATCTCTTATGGTTTGAACTTAAGCTTTTCTCGAACTTGTGCCCTAGTGAATCACCCATTCTGTTTGATACTCTGTGACTATATCTTACTTTATCTCATTTTTTTATTTAAAGATTTAATACTTTTTCAGATTTCCTAAACGGTCACTCATTTCATTATTGCTTCCACCAAAGCACGTTTAACTTGCAAGGTTCTGACCAAATTTGATTTACTCATGCTAATATGGTCATACCCGCAACTACTATAAATTGAATCATAAATCTTCAATAATCGCACCTAATCTATATAGAAAATTTATACCAAGAAGTACATTTGTGCCTAAGTCATACTAGCGTCATGTAACTTCAATGAATATGTATCTGAATCATTCACAGATAGTGCTTCCACATCTCTAAGTACATTTGTGTCTCATGTAGCTAGGTTTCTTTACATTCTATCTTAACTCTGAGGTAAATGTATACAACAATAATCTCTGTCGCTATTAAAATGATCGTACTTTATACTTACTTAGCTCTACCTACTCATTCCGACTTTAGCATTCATTCTCCTGGTTTACCTATTTAAATCTCTCTTTTCCTTTGTTAAGTTTCAACTACTATCAGTTTCAATATTCATATTACCTTATCTTTTATCTATCTATGGGGCTTAGGATCTCGTAGTTTGTGATCAGGCTCTTTATATGCTTTAAGTTTACCATCACAGTTTCCGATACTTTCTAAATTCAAAATACTAATTCATGTCACCTCTCTGACGGTCTTATTCTAGTTGGTCAAAACTTAATAGAATAAATCGTTGTTATGTCAACTATATATATATATATACTGGTGCGGAATAGGTTATTAAAGCTTGGAAGCAACTGTATGTCCTTATTGTTAACATCGACAGTGATGATTTAGTTCTGATAGTGCTCATACTCTTTTCGTACCTTTAAATTCGTTGCTAACATAAATCCGGTTAACTATCCTTTACACTGGCTTGTTCTCTTTGCCTGATTTCACTTAAGAATATCTCACTTTCAGTTATTCCCATAATCTTATTCTGTCAGGTGTTGTCATTGTCTCAACAATATCTATATACTTAGTTTCCTTGGCAGTCTTTATGTTATACCTCAATAAATCTGTTTCAGATTGTACTTTGCCTTGTTTCTTAGCTAGGTACATTGCATGGGAACTTATAGGTTATACTCGCTACCTTCCTTCTGTTTCCTATCTAATTGAATTCTAGTCTTATTTCAACGTTTGAGAAAACTTAGTGTTTTGTACTTTGCGATTCATGTAAAAAGGTCTGGCATTAAGCATTCCTAGTCATTTCGTGGTTCTAATGAACTTAACAATCGAAAATCTATCTTAGAAATTATGCATTTCTGTCATTGTTTATCTAGTATTCTTTTCTATTGTCATATTATCTCGATAGTTTCACCTCCAAACCTTTTACTTGATGTTCTCTTCATCTTCTTTCCTGCTCTAATCTACTTAGAACTTCTGTGATCTATATCTTCTTCTTCTTATCCAAAGGATATCATCTTCTTACATGTCTCTTACCCTACATTATAGGTTACTCTACCGTACCACATATTTACTTTTTTTTGGGAGTATCAGTGAAAAAAATATTGTGGTTCAGCATTACTGCTGTTGTCTAACGAGGGTTGGGAGGTTGGGGTTGGTTCTTAAGTCTTTTTCAGTTGTGATGGTCTAACTAGCTCTGCGTGCTATAGTCGCACATGCTGCTCATTTGTAATCCTAAGATTCCCTTAATTACATATATGATATTGGGCTCCCACACTAAGGTACTACTACTAGGAATTATCTGAATCACCTTATTCAATTTACTCTTGATTTACTTCCGACTGTTGGTCATACTGTTCTTTACTGAGAACTTCCTTAAGCTTTCTGATCTCTCAAAATTCTACCATACTCCCTCCGTTATTCTTCATTTCAAAGTTTGCTTTATTACTTAAATTTCCTAGTGGTTTAATAAATCTTTGCCTTATCAGTCATATTTTCTATCTCTATAGTCATAAAGTATTTCCTCCTCATCTCAGTTTCTTAAACCTCTTAAGTTGTTACTTCTCTGTAAATTCCATATTTTACAACAAGTCATTATCATTACTAAATTTTTGGTTTGGTGCTACTCTCTTACTAGTTCTTCCATTCTCGAATAATGGGGGCTCTATATAAGTTGAATACCTTATTTATAAGGATCGTTATACGCGTTGCTCACTCTGGTTTCTTGTTCTTTTGAGCCTTTACTTTCCCGTAGAGATCTAAGAATACATATTAATGTTATTTGTCTAAGTTCGGTGATAGTTTGGTTAGGTGTCTATTCACTTACTGTGGTAGGGCTACTGGGAAGAAGATTTATCATTTATTCTGTTGGGGATCTACATCGACTTCTCCATACTTTGGGATTCCACACCACCCCGAGCCAATGAAATAACTTGGCCACAAGGGAATGTTCTCTCCTTGTACCACTAGAACATGGCCATGAGGGAGAAACTCTGACCCCATGCCAACAAACATGATAAGGCCTCAGTGGGACATACCCGACCCCAAACCGATGAAATAACTTGGCCATAAGGGAATGTTCCCTCATTGTGCCACTCGAACATGGCCATGGGGAAGAAATTCCGACCTCATGCCAATAAATATGATAAGGCCTCGGTGTGACATACCTAACCCTAAGCCGATGAAATAACTTTGCCACAAGGGAATGTTCCATTCTTGTCCCACTTGAACATGGCCATGGGGGAGAAACTCTGACCCCATGCCAATAAACATGATAAGGCCTCGTTGGGACATACTCGACCTTGAGCGGATGAAATAACTTGGCCACAAGGGAATGTTCCCTTCTTATGTCACTCGAACATGGCCATGGGGGAGAAACTCAGATCGCATACCAACAAACATGATAAGGCCTTAGTGTGATATACCCTACCTCGGGTCGATGAAATAACTTGGCCACAAAGGAATGTTCTCTCCTTGTGCCACTCGAACATGGCCATGGGGGAGAAACTCTGACACCATGCCAACAAACATGATAAGGCCTCGGTGGTACAAACCCGACCTGAGCTGATGAAATAATTTGACCATAAGGGAATGTTCCCTCATTGTGCCACTCAAATATGGCATCAGCGAAACGAATGTAGCCCTGGGCAATTACATTTCTTACCAAGACTTAGCCGGTAGGGAAGATCTTCAACCTCCGACAATCTCCATGGACACTGGTAAATGGCATCCCACACCAAGTCATCCTGCAAAACAAAAATAAAAATAAAAACAAGACAAGACAAGTACAACAGAGGTGATGTATCACATACCCCGTACTGACCCCATACAGAAACAACGAGGGAAACTTAGATAGCGTTATGTCCCATGTTACCCAAATTAATAATTTTGAACCTTACAGTCCAACGGTTTGGTAAATCGAGCTATAGATTGAGGGGGCAGCCAATGCCACAAGACTTTTTCCCATGCTAGGCAGGCCCCCGCATCTGCAAATGCCATGGAAGCCCTCTGGATTTCCTCATGATAAGCTCTTACGGATTTGAAATAGGATGGCCAATGCCACATGGGCATTCTCCCTTCACATGATAGGCATATCCGGAGGCTACAAACACCCCTTCCTTATGCTATACACCTCCAACACTGGGCGACAAACACCGTGGGTGAATTATCCCTCCCCCACGCTTTGCAAACCTAGAGGTATTGTAGTATCGCAGCTGTCCTTAACCCATATGTGCTATGATTACCTTGAGGCACCAAACGACATGCCACTCTTTCACTGTGCAAGCTATGGATACGCGAGGTGCCAAATGCCATGCAAGTCTTCACGATATATCCCTCAAAGGTGCAAGTCATTAGGTACTAACACTCCAGCCTAGGGTTTGATAATGATACCTGGGATTGACATGCCGCGGGGGTGCGCTTTTCCCACATGCATTGCATTCCTTCACGCATTCCGATCATGAGTATTTCACAAGAATATTAAACATGTATTTCTTGTCCAAATAATTAACAAGCTTAGATGAACAAATTTTTATTTAAAATGGGAAATCCTTATTTATATTTTGGGGATCTACTGCCCATCTTACAATTCTTTGAGGGTCATTCTATGAGATGCTCTATTGGAAATACCTTCTCAGCATTCCATGGTTTTTTTAATCGGGTACCGTCCGACTCCTCAAGGTGATAGGTACCCGACCTGATGACTTCAGTAACTCTATACGACCATTCCCACTTGCTCCCAATGAGCCCTCCCCGGGTGTAGGACACAAAAATCGGTGACGCTGTTCTAGGCTCACGGCCTAGTTGAGAGTACGAAATAACATGGAGTCGCCAACCGGTGTGAACCGGGACAAATATTTAAGGCCGCAATCACCCCTCGCAAGGGAAGACCTCAAACCGTTGGGTTCAGAATGGTCCCTTACTTATGTCACTTGTGATGATATGATTTGTGCAATAAACTAACCGAATCTATTCAACATTCATGCTCAAGGGTAATCTACGCCTAAGTCCGCATCATAATAATAACAATGAGAACCTATATCTAAGTTCACATACTTCAAAGTAAGTTGTCATAACGGCAAACACGCAATAACATACAATCATCACACAAGCATGCTCAATTATCTAATACGGAAAATAAATAAGAATCTAAGCATAAATATAAATTAAATCCCTAATGTGAAAACAACATAATCATGCATAAAGAAATAACTTTCTATCGACTAAATCATGCTTAAGATAAATGACATGCTAACAACCTAATCATGCTTCAATAACAAATAAATAACCTACGAACTACAACATGCTCAAACACAAGTTTGGATGAGACGAAATACGTGTCTCTTAAGTGGTACGTGGCGTTGTATCCCGAGTACAAACCGCACTACCGTCCATTCGGATTCGGCTACAGAATTTACGTCCGGGTTTCTATCCTATATACCACAAAGAGGAACACATATTCCGCTCATCCAACAATCACATCATGCCACAAACGACTCTCATGCGATAATATTTCTAAAATAAATAAAATAAATGAAAGATAATAAATAAAAGGGTGCCCTCAGGTCTAACCTCTTTTGTCGTCTCAAGAAAGGGCGTTACACGTCCGTTGGAAGGGTGAATGATCCGCAACTCTTTTGGTTCACCAACTCAACGTCTTTCCTCGCTGTTTTGCTATTTGGGCTGCTGTTTTTACTCCGTTTCGCTGCTGTTTTGCTGCTGTTTTTCAGGCCACTGTTTTGGTTGTTTAGGGGACTGTTTTGGATGTTTTTAAGGGCTAAAGGGCTGATGTTTTTGATGATTTTTCGGGGGGTTTTTGTGCAGTTTTTTTAGTGAAGTTTTGGGGTGATTTCTGGACTGTTTTGAGGGTCTAACTTGCGGCAAAACTGGATAGAATAGGGTTGTGATGCGCGGCAGTTTATGAAGCAGTGCAGTGGGTGTTTGGGGCTTGTCTTTTGGGCGTGCAGTGGGGCTGTGTTTAGGGCTATTATGGCGTGACTTTGGGGCTGTATTTGGGGCTGTTTGGGCGTGACTTTAGAGCTGTGAAAGGTCTAAGTTGTGGCAGTTTAAGGATGTGTTTGATGGCTTATGCGTGAATGGGGTAGAGTGGGGGGAAGTGTTCACGGCAAGGCAAGGGTTTAGGGCTTTGGTGGTGTCGGCAATGGGGTGCTTTGGAGAGGTCTTGGGCGTGTGTATGCTCTCAAAAAAACCTTATGATTTGCGTGAGTGTTATGTGAATGTGTCAGGGTTGAATGTGTGGGTTAAAGGTTCTTTTTATATGCCAAGGGAGGTGGTTTACCTTGTTGGAGAAGGAATAGAATTTGTGTATTAATTGGGAGATATTTTTAATTATTGTGTGATAAGGAAATCTTTTAATTAAGGGAAGTGATTTGATTTATTCTTTTTAGTTAAGGATATGATTTATTTAAATTGGTAGGTGATTTAATTAAATTAGGAATTTAATTTAATTTAATTTAATTTGAATCTTTTAATTTGGGAAAGGAATTTAATTTGTGACATGTGTTTTAATTTAATTTAATTGGATTTATTTAGTTTAGGAATGTGATTTAATTTAATTTAATTTAAGTTTAATTTAATTGGTTTTAATTTAATTTGTGACATGCATTTTAAATGTTTTAATTATTTTGGATTGGGCTTGGTGTGTTTAAAAACAGAGGTCCAACAAGCGAACCTGAAGCGAAACAAGCGAGTTAAATCTGACAAAATACTAATTTCCAACTTTACCCTTCCAACGTCCTTTTTCCCGCGGCTTTCACAACTAAAGAGGTAGTGTCTCCATACGAGACTTATCATCGGACTTATATGTAAGAATGCAGTGCCTACAGTCGCCCCCACTTTGATGGGACTTGTGCAGTGTGTGACAATGACAATCCTATCAAAGTACGTGCAATGCATTTTCACTAACCTGGCTCGCCAGCTGCCACTTGACTTGCCTGTTGCTTCGAACTGAATGATTTGGTGGTGAGGTGCCGCGGCCTCCAGGTTCATCCCTGCAAGATGCTGCGATCTCTAGGAATCACTACCGAACTGAACTGATATGATGGCGAGGCGCTTCGACCCTTGGGCTTTGTTCCCGAACCATCTGTGGGCTTTGTTCCCGAGTTGTGTAGAGAGTGGGCTTTGTTCCCTGGGCTTTGTTCCCGAACAGAATGTGATGGTAAGGTGCCTCGACCTCTGGGCTTTGTTCCCGAACCATCTGTGGGCTTTGTTCCCAAGCTGAATGTGATGGCGAGGTGCCTCGACCTCTGGGCTTTGTTCCCGAACCATCTGTGGGCTTTGTTCCATGGGCTTTGTTCCCGAGCTGAATGTGATGGCGAGGTGCCTTGACCTCTGGGCTTTGTTCCCGAAGCATCTGTGGGCTTTGTTCCATGGCCTTTGTTCATGTTGTGTTGAATATGATGGCGAGATGCCTCGACCTCTGGGCTTTGTTCCCGAACCATCTGTGGACTTTGTTCCCTGGGCTTTGTTCCTGAGCTGAATGTGATGGCGAGGTGCCTCGACCTCTGGGCTTTGTTCCCGAACCACCTGTGGGCTTTGTTCCTGAACTGATTTGATGATGTGCCATTCCTGGCGTGCTAAACCCCGTACCTAGGGTGTCGCGGTTGCGTCTCCATACCTAGAGTGTCACAGAGTTGATGTTGTTGTACCATTCTCAGTGTGCTAAACCTCGTACCTAGGGTGTCGCAGTAGTCCACAATAGTCCAAATGCCGTACCTGGTGTGCTAACCCCGTACCTACGGTGTCGTAGTGGTCTGAATGCCGTACCTGGTGTGCTAACCCCGTACCTAGAGTGTCGCAGTTGCGTCTCCGTACTTAGAGTGCCGTAGTTGTCAGAATATTAACCCCGTACCTAGGGTGTCGCAGTAGTCCACAATAGTCTACATGCCGTACCTAGGGTGTCGCAGTGGTCTGAATGCCATACCTGGCGTGCTAACCCCATACTTAGGGTGTCGCAGTTGCGTCTCCGTACCTAGAGTGCCGCAGTTGTCTGAATGCTAACCCCGTACCTAGGGTGTCGCAGTAGTCCACAATAGTCCACAAGCCGTACCTGGCGTGCTAACCCCGTACCTAGGGTGTCGCTGTGGTCTGAATTCTGTACCTGGCGTGCTAACCCCGTACCTAAGGTGTCGTAGTTTTCTGAATGCTAACCCCGTACCTAGGGTGTCGCAGTTGCGTCTATGTACCTAGAGTGCCGCAATTGTCTGAATGCTAACCCCGTACCTAGGGTGTCGCAGTAGTCCACAATAGTCCACAAGCTGTACCTGGCGTGCTAACCTCGTACCTAGGGTCGCTGTGGTCTGAATTCCGTACCTGTCGTGCTAACCCCGTACCTAGGGTGTCGTAGTTCTCTGAAAGCTAACCCCGTACCTAGGGTGTCGCAGTTGCGTCTCCGTACCTAGAGTGCCGCAATTGTCTGAATGCTAACCCCGTACCTAGGGTGTCGCAGTAGTCCACATGTCGTACCTGGCGTGCTAACCCCGTACCTAGGGTGTCGCTGTGGTCTGAATGTCGTACCTGGCATGCTAACCCCGTACCTAGGGTGTCACAGTTTTCTAAATGCTAACCCCGTACCTGGGGTGTCGCAGTTGCGTCTCTGTACCTAGAGTGCCGCAATTTCCAGAATGCTAACCACGTACCTAGGGTGTCGCAGTTTTCCATAATAGTCCACATGTCGTACCTGGCATGCTAACCCCGTACCTAGGGTGTCGCAGTTGCGTCTCCGTACCTAGAGTGCCGCAGTTGTTCGAATGCTAACCCCGTACCTAGGGTGTCGCCGTTGTCTGAATGCCGTACCTGGCTGATCTGATATCTCCATTCCTGGAGTGCCGTATCTGGCAAACTGATTTGATGTCTCCATACCCAGAGTGTTGTACCTGGCTGATCTGATATCTCCATACCCGGAGTGTCGTACCTGGCAAACTGATCTGATGTCTCCATACCCGGAGTGCCGTACCTGGCAAACTGATCTGATGTCTCCATACCCGGACTGCCGTACCTGACTGATCTGATATCTCCATACCCGGAGTGCCGTACCTGGCAAACTGATCGTACCTAGGGTGTCGCCGTTGTCTGAATGCCGTACCTGGCTGATCTGATATCTCCATTCCTGGAGTGCCGTATCTGGCAAACTGATTTGATGTCTCCATACCCGGAGTGTCGTACCTGGCTGATCTGATATCTCCATACCCGGAGTGTCGTACCTGGCAAACTGATCTGATGTCTCCATACCCGGAGTGCCGTACCTGGCAAACTGATCTGATGTCTCCATACCCAGAGTGTCGTACCTGGCAAACTGATCTGATGTCTCCATACCCGGAATGTCGTACCTGGCTGATCTGATATCTCCATACCCGGAGTGCCGTACATGGCTGATCTGATATCTCCATACCCGGAGTGCCGTACTTGGCAAACTGATCTGATGTCTCCATACCCGGAGTGCCGTACCTGGCAAAACTGATGCTGTGTCTCCATACCCGGAGTGCCATACCCAGCAAAACTGATACTAATAATGATGTGGGCCTCGCCCCTAGAGTGCCATACCTGGCCGAACTGATGCTGATGCTGATCTTCCATTCTCAGAGTGCCATTCTCGGTTTGTCATTCTCGAACTCTATTCTATTCTTGGAGTGCCATTCCCGGCTTGTTCATTCTCGAACTGTGCTCCATTCTCGGAGTGTCATTCCTGGCTTGTTCATTCCCGAACTGTGTTTCCATTCTCGGAGTGCCATTCCCGGCTTTCTGATGATGTATGGGCCTCAACCCTGGGACTCATCCCCAAAACTGATACTGATATAGGCCTCAACTCTGGGACGCATCCCCAAAACTGACATTGACGTGGGCCTCAACCCTGGGACTCATCCCCAAGCTGATACTGATGTGGGCCTCGACCTATGCTCCATCCTCAAACTGATATTGATGTGGGCCTCGCCCCAAACTGATACTGATGTGGGCCTCGCCCCCAGACCGATACTGATGTGGGCCTCGACCCTGGGACTCATCCCCAAAACTGATGCTGATATGGGCCTCGGCCTTGGGACTCATCCCCAAAACTGATGCTGATGTGGGACTCGGCCCTGAGACTCATCCCTAAAACTGATGCTGATGTGGGCCTCGACCCTAGGATTCATTCCCAGATTCATTCCAGAACTCTGACGGTGTGGGCCTCGACTTTGGGATTCATTCCTGGATTCATTCCAAAACTTTGACAATGCGGGCCTCGACCCTGGGATTCATTCCAAACTCTGATGATATGGGCCTCGGCCCTAGGATTCATTCCTGAAACTGATGCTGACAACACAGGCTTCAACCCTGGGACTCATCCCTAAAACTGATATCAATGCTGGTGTGGGCCTCGCCCCCGGGATTCATCCTTAAAACTGAAACTGATATGGGCCTCAACCCTGGGATTCAATCCCAAAACCACTACTCATATGTTGCTGATTCTTGTTGGCTTGTCTTTGACGCTTTCTTTTTTTCTTCTTTGAAACCTGTGAATACAAACCAAAACAAACACAAAAAGGAATGCAAAAATATGTTACGTGTATGCATGCATGCATGAATGAACTTCCTATTCTGTTAGGTTAGGTCTTCCGCCAGTTCTCCAGGTGATTGCTCAGTCTTCTCTCTAGTCTCATGGCTCAATATCTTGTTATGTCCCTGATTCGCGATGTGGTAGATTGGTCGCCCCCAGTCTTGGTTTAGCTTTCTGCTCTCCGTTGTTTGCACTTGGTCAAGATGAATCACATGGTGGGGCCTCACATATCATCATGCTATATTACAAGCTACGAAATAGTCCCAATAGTTATACATATCATTGTCCTCAAAGAATGCTCAGTAATGAAACCAAAGAACTTTCAAAACACCCAATGCAACTCGAATCCAAGTCTTTGAATAAATGATCTAAGCCAGACTCAAAGTGTGTGTATGCAAAGGTTCCTTCGTAGATTCATTCCCAGTTGAGCCAACTCAATGATTTCGTCAAAAAATTGGGATCGATGGGTCAAACCAACCTAGATGTCTCAATTATGCCTGCAGTTGCTTTTCTGTGCTCAATGTGGTATGGTTTTCTTTCTCTTTTGTCTCTTTCTTTTTTTCTTTTCATTTTGAACTTCTTCTTTTTTTCTTTTCTTTTCTTTTCTTTTTTTTTTTTTTTTCTTTTTTTTTTTTCAACACACCTACCCTTTAAGATAACATTTCTCCTCATGGTGGTCCTAATACTCGCCTATGGGTAGCTTCACGCTTATCGGTTATAAGTGGTTCAATTCTTTTCTTTAGAGACTTTTCTTTCATTTTCAATCATACCGCACATCATAACATAAGCAAATCAAGATAGACATCTAAGCAAACGGTCATTCATCGACCCGCAATTTCTTCAACTAGTCACATTGCCAACTACTCAGGTTTTCACCGCTAAGAACCTATAGTGAAGTGCTTACGAGTCTAGCATAGATCAACAATTCAAAGCATCAGATAAAAGCACATAAAGAGTTTATCGTTTCTAAGATTTCATCCTCAAGCAAACGACTTCATCATCGGACTTATGCCTAACTATTAAGGACTAAACAACTTTTTTTTTTCTTTTTCTCTCTTTTTTTTTGAAGGCCCCCCCAATGGTTTTTCTATCCTTGCCCTAAGGTTTTCTGTTTCTTGGTTTCCTTTTCCCCGATATCCATGTTTGTTAAACTCTTCTTGACAAGTCTTCTTTTACCCCTAACCCAACGAATATCTATGATGGCTTTTAAGACACAAGGTTAACATGATGCGTGTATGCATGAGTTGCGTGCGATGTATGAGATATAATGTGCATGTGGTTATCAAAAGCATAAAGGGGCAACTTCAATATGATATATGACTATGGTTCACATGCGGGTTTTCGGGAGTGCGGACAAAGGCTCTCGGTGACGAAGGATTGCCCACAACTAGGACTCCCCACTCAAGGGTTCGAGCGACCAAGTGAGCGCACCTTTTTTATACCTTAAGGTACGTGCCAACGAGTTATGGTGTGTGTCTGACTGTCAAATGGATTTCCCGTTGTAGATTCCCCAGAGGGAGGGTGGAGTGAGGCTCTCTTAAGTACCCAAGCCCCTTAGGCTCTTATCGTTTGGTGCCAGGAATAAACAATGAGTCCTCCAGATTAGTCCATCACAACGAGCTACAGATAATGATTATCTAGGTGCTTTCACAGCTTTTCCCTGAAGGGTAGTGAATGAAGGAAAACACCAAATCATCACCTAGCTTTAACAGTGCCTTTGGTTAAAACCCCCTCAACCCACTATAGAAACGGTCAACTAAAACGCAAATCATACATATCACAAGACATGATTTCGAGGCCAATTCTCTAGATACCAGTGGAGTCGCCAGACTGTAGGACACAGAAATCGGCGACGCTGTTCTAGGCTCACGACCTAGTTGGGAGTACGAAATAACATGGATTTGCCACCCGGTGTGAACCGGGATAAAGATTTAAGGCCGCACTCACCCCTCGCAAGGGAAGACCTCAAACCGTTGGGTTCGGAATGGTCCCTTACTTATGTCACTTGTGATGATATGATTTGTGCAATAAACTAACCGAATCTATTCAACATTCATGCTCAAGGGTAATCTACGCCTAAGTCCGCATGCATAATAATAACAATGAGAACCTATATCTAAGTTCACATACTTCAAAGTAAGTTGTCATAACGGCAAACACGCAATAACATACAATCATCACACAAGCATGCTCAATTATCTAATGCGGAAAATAAATAAGAATCTAAGCATAAATATAAATTAAATCCCTAATGTGAAAACAACCTAATCATGCATAAAGAAATAACTTTCTATCGACTAAATCATGCTTAAGATAAATGACATACTAACAACCTAATCATGCTTCAATAACAAATAAATAACCTACGAACTACAACATGCTCAAACACAAGTTTGGATGAGACGAAATACGTGTCTCTTAAGTGGTGCGTGGCGTTGTATCCCGAGTACAAACCGCACTACCGTCCATTCGGATTCGGCTACGGAATTTACGTCCGGGTTTCCATCCTATATACCAAAAAAAGGAACATATATTCCGCTCATCCAACACTCCCATCATGCCACAAACGACTCTCATGCGATAATATTTCTAAAAAAAATAAAATAAACGAAAGATAATAAATAAAAGGGTGCCCTCAGGTCTAACCTCTTTTGTCGTCTCAAGAAAGGGCGTTACACCACCCCGAGCCTATGAAACAACTTGGCCACAAGGGAATGTTATCTCCTTGTACCACTCGAACATGGCCATGAGGTTGAAACTCTGACCCCATACCAACAAACATGATAAGGCCTCGGTGGGACATACCCGACCTCGAACCGATGAAATAACTTGGCCACAAGGGAATGTTGCCTCATTGTGCCACTCGAACATGGCCATGGGGAAGAAATTCTGACCTCATGCCAATAAATATGATAAGGCCTCAGTGTTGGATAACATGACCCATAGCGTCACTATTTGTACAGATCATAGTGTTGTTGTACAAATTAACTATGTGACAAGGAAATTGCACTCTCATCATTTGTGATTAGATCACCATAGATGTATAAATGAAGAGAGGTCCCTATGATTAGTTCCTGGATTGAGATGATATGGGACAGTATCAGTCCACGAAGGATTAATCATTAAATATCCCTAGCCGGAGTATTATCGAGACTGGACATCGATAATGCGGAATAGGCTAGTATTGCACTTGTGCGCGTTGTGAGGGCACAACGGCATAGTTCTCATATATTTGGGTATTGGATACTCATGCAAGTGCGATAGGAGGTTGTGTTTCACACGATGGTACGGGAAACAGCTTCGCTCTGGATAGACCCCTCGGAATCCCATTGGTATTATGACTATGTGTCTATGGGAGTCCGAAATCAGGGTAGGTGTGTATGGTCTTAACCTGAGACTTGCACCGCTAATGCTTACGACAATCAATATGCTTTAGTTGAGGTCGTCCAGGACTCTAACCGGTTCTGTGTACGCCAATGCTGGGTATATTGAGAATCGTAGAGTATTGGGTGTGATGTCAAGACGAAGTATCACTCCAGTCATAGTGGAGATGATGTCACGCAGGATACGGTATTAGTGCTCTTAAGTGCTGGCCGGCCATCGGGATATTATGACAAGGTCATGTATATCCAATTATAGAGACTAGTTACCAGATATCCGATATGTGCTTCGGACGGGGCAGACACTTATCCAGCCCCAGCCCTAGCACGTGACTATCCGATACTGGGCCGATATACACGATACTTGGTATACTACGCCTGATATAGATCTTAAATATTCTTAGAGAATATGACCGGAGAATTGGATAGACTTCGTGCTTTGCTAGAAGCCGATCTTGTCTCGTAAATCGGTAGAACGTAGTACTTGGTACGTACGTGATTCGGATATTCCGACGACCGTATTTACTGCCGAATTATCCGGGGATCTCATGGGTCGCTTCCCGATAATGCACCGATGACGCATAACTCGCACTCATTAATAATCTGGGATTATATAGAAGAAAGAGAAAATTAATCTAGGATTAATTACGGAGATATTTTATCTGGGATAAAATATCGTCTAAAGAGAGAGAATGATTAATTTGGAATTAATCGATAAATTAATATATTGGATATATTAAACGAAATTAGATTTCGACGTGGAATTGAAATTGGATTTTAATTCGGGCGAACGAATTAATTTAGAATTAATTCGTTAGCGACGTGAATAGTGAATTCGCTAGGCGTAATCATTTAATTACGACGCGACGGAAAACTCGCTAATTAGGAATTAGCGAAACCGAGCCCGAGTGTGATTGCGAGCGCATTCGTATTTCGAATTCGAGTACGGCAACGCAAGTCACATCAAGCGTCAAATCACTCGTCACATCAAGCGTCAAATCAAAAGTCACTTTGAGTGATTGATTGATTGATTGATGGATGTGATTGATTGAGTAATAGACACTCAACATGTCACTTTGATAAAGTAACATTGAATAGTAGATGGAAGTAGATGAAATAGTGTTAGTTGGTAAGACTTTTACCAATTTTAATTCTTTAATGAATTTTTGGTAATTGTTTAATGTATTTTTTTGAAAAATATATAAGGCATTTTGGAAATGCTTTACTAACCTAATTCAACACAATTTCTCTCCATCTCTCCTTCTCTCTATCTCACGCCCAATGGGCTTCTCTTCTCTTCACTGCACAGCTCACAGGCGTGAGCTTTGGGGAGGCAATGAGTGGATTTTTCATGGAAAAATCTAAGTGCTAGCACACTTGCGACTATTGCGAAGGTGTTAGGGAGGTTCACCCATGAGCCGGGATCCGTCCAAAGAAGCTTGGAGCTCCGTTTTGCATCTCAAAGTTTCTGCTTTTGAAGGCAGTGGACTGCTGCAGTTTGGGCGTGAATGGCAGTGCGTTTTTAGCCTTCAATCGTCTTCAAATCGACTCAACCGATCGATGTGAGTATTCCGCAACTTCGTCGATATGTATTCGTAATGTTTTTCATGCTTATAATCGATCCGGGACCATAATAGAAACCAACAATGGCATCAAGAGCCTAGGTTTGAGCATGAAAATTTTAGGGCTTAAAATTGGGTAAATGTGTGTTGAGCATGATTTGAATGAATTGATTGTTTAAGTATGCTTATAACATGTTGAATTGCATTTTGGTTGGACCAATTTGTTGAAAATTGATTTGGAATAATTTTCCCCAAAATATTGATGTTGGCCGAATGTGAGGATAAAATTTTAATTCTTGGAATTTTTTGATTTTGATTCATTAGATGAATTAGAATCATTAAGGATGATGTTAATTTAAGGTCAATTGGATTGAATTTTGAATTGAACATAAATCCCTAATTTTTCCCCTTGGCCGAATTGATTATGCCTTAATAAAGTCTTGGTAATTTTGATTTTGTGACATTGGATGTGTATGAAATCAAATTGGATGGTGATTTAATGTCGATTGTGGGTTCGATTGGATCGAAACCGAATCGGACACAAAATCCTTCCTTGGCCGAGAGCATTAAAAGCATGTAATGGGTTTGATTTTTCAATTTGTGTGTTGAACATATGATAATAAATTGAGTATGATTAATTGGACTAATTTGATGTTTTGGAAATGTTGATTTAGTTGATTAATCATGTAATGCACTTTAGATAATTAAATTGCTAAATTGGATTTATGTAATTTAATTATTTAGGCTTAAATTGGATTTGGGCTTATTATGTTGTAAATGGGCTTATTGGGCTTTGTTGTACAAAGTTGGATTTAGGCCAAATGGATTGGATCCAATTGGAAAATATATAAGGCATTTTGGAAATGCTTTACTAACCTAATTCAACACAATTTCTCTCCATCTCTCCTTCTCTCTATCTCACGCCCAAGGGGCTTCTCTTCTCTTCACTGCACAGCTCACAGGCGTGAGCTTTGGGGAGGCAATGAGTGGATTTTTCATGGAAAAATCTAAGTGCTAGCACACTTGCGACTATTGCGAAGGTGTTAGGGAGGTTCACCCATGAGCCGGGATCCGTCCAACGAAGCTTGGAGCTCCGTTTTGCATCTCAAACTTTCTGCTTTTAAAGGCAGTGGACTGCTGCAGTTTGGGCGTGAATGGCAGTGCGTTTTTAGCCTTCAATCGTCTTCAAATCGACTCAACCGATCGATGTGAGTATTCCGCAACTTCGTCGATATGTATTCGCAATGTTTTTCATGCTTATAATCGATCCGGGACCATAATAGAAACCAACACTCAGTGTGACATACCTAACCCTGAGCCAATGAAATAACTTGGCCACAAGGGAATGTTCCATTATTGTCCCACTTGAACATGGCCATGGGGGACAATCTCTGACCCCATGCCAACAAACATGATAAGGCCTCGGTGGGACATACTCGACCTTGAGCCGATGAAATAACTTGGCCACAAGGGAATGTTCCCTTCTTGTGTCACTCCAACATGGCCATGGCGGAGAAACTCAGATCGCATACCAACAAACATGATAAGGCCTTAGTGTGACATACCCTACCCCGAGTCGATGAAATAACTTGGCCACAAAGGAATGTTCTCTCCTTGTGCCACTCGAACATGGCCATGGGGGAGAAACTCTGACACCATGCCAACAAACATGATAAGGCCTCGTGGTACAAACCCGACCTGAGCCGATGAAATAATTTGACCATAAGGGAATATTCCCTCATTGTGCCACTCAAATATGGCATCAGCGGAACGAATGTAGCCCTGGGCAATTACATTTCTTACCAAGACTTAGCCAGTAGGGAAGATCTTCAACCTCCAACAATCTCCATGGACACTGGTAAATGGCGTCCCACACCAAGTCATCCTGCAAAATAAAAATAAAATAAAAACAAGACAAGACAATTACAACAGAGGTGACATATCACATACCCCGTACTGACCCCATAAAGAAACAACGAGGGAAACTTAGATAGCGTCATGTCCCATGTTACCCAAATTAATAATTTTGAACCTTACAGTCCAACGTCTTGGTAAATCGAGATATAGATTGAGGGGGCAGCCAATGCCACGAGACTTTTTCCCATGCTAGACAGGCCCCCGCATCTGCAAATACCATGGAAGCCCTCTGGCTTTCCCCGTGATATGCTCTTACGAATTTGAAATAGGATGGCCAATGCCACATGGGCATTCTCCCTTCACATGATAGGCATATCCGGAGGCTACAAACACCCTTCCTCATGCTATACACCTCCAACACTGGGTGGCAAACACCGTGGGGGAATTATCCCTCCCCTACGCTATGCAAACCTAGAGGTATTGTAGTATCGCAACTGTCCTTAACCCATATGTGTTATGATTACCTTGAGGCACCAAACGACATGCCACTCTTTCACCGTTCAAGCTATGGATACGCGAGGTGCCAAATGCCATGCAATTCTTCACGATATATCCCTCAAAGGTGCAAGTCATTAGGTACTAACACTCCAGCCTAGGGTTTGATAATGATACCTGGGATTGACATGCCGCGGGGGTGCGCTTTTCCCATATACATTGCATCCCTTCACGCATTCCGATCATGAGTATTTCACAAGAATATTAAACATGTATTTCTTGTCCAAATAATTAACAAGCTTAGATGAACAAAATTTTATTTAAAATGGGAAATCCTTATTTATATTTTGGGGATCTACTGCCCATCTTACAACTCTTTGAGGGTCATTCTATGAGATGCTCTATTGGAAATACCTTCTCAGCATTCCATGGTTTTTTTAGTCGGGTACCGTCTAGCTCCTCAAGGTGATAGGTACCCGACCTGATGACTTCAGTAACTCTATACGACCATTCCCACTTACTCCCAATGAGCCCCCTCCGGGCTTTCTTGTATTCAGAGTAACTCATCCTGAGTCACCAGGCCAGAAGGATCATACTTGAACCCTCTTATTGTAGAAACGTGCGATCATTTGCTGATACACCGTCATCTTGAGCGCCGACCTCTCTCTCTTTTCTTCTATCAGATCGATGTGGTGCTTAAGAGTTCTTCATTTTGCCCTTCCTCAAAGTGCTACACCTGGTGTGTCATCATTCTGATCTCTATAGGGATGACTGCTTCACACCCGTAAGCCAAAGAAAATAAGGTTTCAATTGGGATTTATGCCCTAAAGCTTCATGTATTGTTAAACGTAATTGATTATCATAATGATAATAAATGCATTATTCATTTATCAAAGTTGTTTGATTTAAATCGCATATTATCCAATTATCTTGTTTACCTTGATTACTCTTATATTTTCAGACTTAGTGTATGTTTAATGCACAAAAGGATTTAAGTCTGAAGTTAGTAATCTAAATAGTCCATAGAGAGAAAACAAAGAGGGTATTTTATTTGTGATATATCTATAGTTGCAGTCCATTCTATACTTGTATGATGACCTTGATCCGGGATCGTTCATGTAGTGAAATGGGAATGAAGGCACCTTGTATGATGAAATCATATAGGACTGGACTAAGAGAAATATGAATTTCTTTTATATCAGTTAATCGAAGAAATTCATTTTATCTACTGGATGGTCATATATGGATTCGATCTTAATCCTGAGTGTATTACGAACTCCTGCATGTCAGGCTATGTCCATTGATTTACTATAGTGAGGTTGGTGTAACATTCCCGATCAATAACTACGTATTTTTGGGATATGGTTTGGTGTGTAGCTGGGAACGTTTTACATAAATATAGAATTCACTCATTCTTTCGAGAAGAAGAAGAATAGCTCTTTTAAGAGTTGATTCGGGACTTGAAGAATTTGAGCGCTCAACTCTTCTATTACGAATAGAAAGTCTTATGTTCATAATTGTTATGAATTAATTGTTCATTATAGAATCAATGGTGCTTAAGAGATGAAATATTTAGAGGGGTATAACGGACTTATGACCCGGCTCTATTTATGAGATATTCATGAAGGGTTATATCCATATGTAATGACTATATCGATGGACACCGAAGTTGTTCGGCTTATTTTCCATCTACGGTAACGGGAGTTCAACTTCGAGTTTTTAGTGGAATAACACGGAGTTAATAATTCATAATATTTGATTAAAATGTTTAATTAATATTTTGTAATTATTGGAGCTCGGAAGCGTAGGTCCATTTGGTCTCCGTGCTAACTCGATTAACTGTAGCAAACCTAATATAATCAGATTGTCTAATAATATTCTCACATAATATTTATATATTATTATTAAGATTAATAATATAATTTGTCACAAATGAAAATAATATTAAATTAGTTTAATATTATATTTTCTAATATTTTTTATTATGAGATAATCAAATAATAATTATAAGATAATTATTACATCATTAATAATTATGAGATAATTATTACATCATCATTGATAATCTATAATTATGAGATAATTATGACATCATTATTTGATAATGGTAAATGCATTATCAAGACAAGCCTTAATGATTTGCCAAATCATCCACCAAGTTTTATTTAATTAGTTTTGACCTGATTGCCTAACTCGTTCCATTATCTAATGGTTTTGGTTGACACTCCACTCAAGTGTGTTTGCCATTTACAATTTGATAAGATGAGTGGATGTTCATGGTTGAAGTTAGTAAGAATAAATTCTCTGCACTCTCCACTCAATGTTAGTGGAGTGGATGAAGCAAAAACAAATTTACACAAAGAGAGAGTTAGAGAGTAAATTCAAACAAACACAAAAGTTGTGAGAGAGTTTGAAAATCAAGAAGATTTTCTTAATAGTTAAGAGAGAAAAATTCTACTTGAGTTAGATATTGATCTAGTTCATCTCATCTTTCCAAAAGAATTTATGACAACATCATTTCTCTAAATTGTTTAGAGTTTTTATAATTCTCTAAAAAGTTTAGAGGTAGATCTTTGTGAGTGAAGCCCACACTTCGGTTCGTTGGTTTCAAGACATAGCTGGAAGATCGAGTGGTTGATCCAAGCATTGGACATCAAAGGAAATTTATCAAGTGGTTGGTGGAGTTCGGATTAAACAAGGGAGAAGGCAAAGAATATTTTAAAGGTCCATACCGGAGCTGGTGCCTACAATAGCAACTTCCACTGCACTAAGGAAAAGACGTTTCCTACAATTGGCATCAAGAGTTTAAGGTTGAAAAGTGTTCTTAACCCTTCTCCTTTAAAGTTTCAAGTTTTAATAATTTATATGAGATATATATTATTAGAATGCATGTTATGATGAGTACGCACAATTAGATTCATGAGATGAATGGTTTGAATGTTCATGTGATGATTGTTTAGTTTGATTCATATGATGAATGTATTGCATTGATCGTTAATTTTTTTAGGCTCTTATGTTTTAGTATTGGGAATTTAATACCATAAGGTCATATTCTTTAGAGTGTTGAATGTTCATTTCCTTTGTAATAAGTCCATTATGTAACCCTATTTGTAACTTGGACAAGTCGATGTCGCGAAGGACTTATGACGAAGGAATTTCGTGAAGAACTCAACAACACACCATGGAGCATGATTTGAAGACCAATGGATGCCTTGGATTTATTGTACTAATTATATTAGTATAGAAAAATAAGAGCCCGGTTAATGCAATTTGTAATGAGATGAATTTTTGAATTTATGTCCCTGGAAAACAGCGTGCGTCGCGAAGCCAACCTACTTGCTTCGTGATGCAGCGCATTCCAGTAACTCCAATATGCTTCTAGATCAGCTTGCGTCACGACACATGTAACCTTGCGTCAACGCCCACCAGAGATGGAACTCCATAAGCTACTGGAATTATAGGCGTCGCAACTTTTGGGGTTTTGGGCGATGTGGCGCAGCAGAAGCGCGAGTCCGGGCGATATCGTATTTTAAATTTTTTTCAAAATACCGAATAAATTATTCAATATCTAATATGAATATTAATTCATATATTACCTAAACCAATTTATTTAATACCATATATTAACATAAATATAGTTGAAAACTCGCGAAACTTTTACGAAAACCAAATTTCCGCAAAATTGCCTAAAACTCGTTTTTGACCGAACCGATTACCCAACACTTATGGAAACTATCCAGGTCAGCTCCAATAGTGTCGGGGCAGTTCACGGGCTGCCCGAACAGTGACGGAATCACAGTTTTCACAGCCGTCACCAGGTTTTCTCAAAATCCACCCTGTAATGCCGTTTCTGGCCATTTTCGCTTATTTCAAGTCGTAAACACTTTCCGGAAATTATGCCAACTCCCAAAATACATCCATAACATTCATAAGACATCAAATATATCCCAGAATTTCAATTTTAACCAAATCAGATCATCAAACCGAAATTACCTATTTTCATGCTTTTAAATCCAAAATTCAAAGATTAATCAAATTAATCAACACACCAAATCAAGTCACCACACATATAAATCACTCTAGAAAAATTCTAGGCATGATAAGAGTGGTTACCACACTCTAGAATGGCAACAATCATCAAATGATCAATTGAATGAATATTACAATAATTTCACTCAAACTAACTTCACACATGCTATTAAGCTTCCAATCCATCATCAACAACCAAAAGCCCCAATTTTCATGAAAAGCAAAAACCCTAAGATCTCATAAGATCAACAAGAAACTAGAAACAAAATTTTTAAGCTTGGGAGTTTTAGAATTACCTTTAATCATTTGTTTTTCCTAAGATTTTTCTTGGATTTTTTCTTCTTTTCTTCATGGATTTTTCAAACAAAAATTTCAAACCCATTTTTGTGAAGCTTTCGGCAGTGAGGGAGATGATGGGAGAGATAAAACAATCTTCTTAATTTAAAGAAGAAGAGGACGAAAATGACTAGTGGAAGAGGGGTAATTTTGTCAATTTTCCATTTAATCCAATTAACTTTATATTATCAAATCACATTTAGACACATATAAAGCTTATTGAATACATGTCATTTGCTCCAATAAAATCTCACCATGTATCATTCAAATAATGACAAATGGATAAGACTTTAATTTCAATTATTTAATTAGTTAACTATTAAAAATTAAACAATAAATTTACATACATATATGTATTTTTATTTACATTAAATAACAAATACATATATTAATGGCATGTGTCAAAATCTCATTTGACGAATAATTAATGTGTATCTAATAGTATTATGTATCAAATACAAATACACAATAATTATTATCGGACAAAATCCCCTAACACATGTGTTATCGTTTAACCGATTAAACGATCCGAATTAACTAATTTAATCCGGTGAAGTATTATGAATAATCCGTATTATTCATATCGAGTTGCCCAAGTGCTCAACGAGTACACTTCATATTGTGGGACTCTCTAAGTTTAGGTTTATCCGTCACGAAATCCAATTTCGTGTCCGTAATCCACCCACTCATGGATTATGACGACCACGGATAATCTCGCTAAACTATGCAAGTCGAGGTCATAGCATACGTATAATCCCTCCGTCACAGGCTATCCGTATTATACCTGGGGTATAGATGAAAACGTCAAACTCGTTTGGTATAATACAGTCGACTTTCATTTATGATCTCTAAATAACACTCGGAACTAGTTTTTGATGTTATACCACGGCCATGGATTTACTAGATCATAAACACGTGAGGATGCCTATGCCATGTACACAGGACATACAGATCCTATCTTGATACGCACTGGATATCATGAGCATCAGTCCACACCCAACGAACAGGCGGAGGCCTGATCATGAATAGATCGTTGACGTGACTGCCATCAAAGTGTGGAGGATAACTCATATATCCCACTGTGGTATCTCAAGTCGAAGGACCACTATGCTCGCTCAACTCGAGAAGGTTCCTATTGACGTTGGTGTACCATCTATTAGGAAACCTTCAGTGAGTCGTTCAGTGTCTTTTCAAATAAACACCTATATGTCTATACGAGTCTCTCGAGACTCATGGTTCACTAGGATATACGACATGTACTGGTCTCAAGGGATTTTACTAACCGACCCGTGTTAGTAAATCTTGACCAGGAACTTTATTTAAGGATATATAACTAATAATGTGCTTCCCAATGTCAATTACAAACTACGTTGTAACTGCGCACTATACTTTAAATCATAGGGTCTTTGTCTAATATACACGTATCACTGAACCAGATTCAGTTTCGATCTAATCGTAATCAGATTATATCAAATAAGTATATAAAAGACAAGGGTGCTACCAGTAAATTAGTAATATTATGGAAAATTGAACCGCTCATATTAATGAATCGGACATAAATACGATCCGGATTGGCACTCGGATCACCAACCCTAACAATTTCTCCCACTTGCTCTAGTGCCAATCCACGGTATCTTATACACATCTCAATGCGTATCGCATACTCATGGCCCTTAACAGCTCACCAGCACTCAAGAGGTAGGGAAGAACAAGTAAGCATGCTTTAACAAATTGAGTCTGTCCAACAAACTTAACCGTTTTCCTAAGCTAGCATCATTCACATTTTGTAGAATCAAATTCCACATCAATATCACTCAGATGCTATATCAGTATTGTGCTACAACTGCTAAGTTGTCTAAGTATATATGGATCAAATCCAAAATACTTTGAGACAAGCGCAAGCATAAAATAAATACCAACACTTCTAATCATTGAGGTCACTTTGAAACTTCATAAGTCGATACTTCAGAAGTTTCAACTGATTCCACTAGTTCAGTAGAATCATCTGTGACACTCCCACTAAATCTTTTCTGACTTTATATGACATAGACCATCTAATGTCATAATTAGAATCAAAACTAATCCGACCTAATGGTTGCTAACTAAATTCTCCATGAATTAGAAACTCGTTCTTAATATCTCAAAGATCACAAAGAACATGTTTCAAGACACATAATATGGTCTGCAGCATATCAAAATAACTCGTAACAATTACGATTCTTTTATCGCATATAATACAATATTCATCATGTCATCATCATATGATGCATAAGATTGACTATACATTCCAATCAATCTATCTTTCGACAAAGGAATCATCATTTACGAAAGATGATTACTATATACTTAAAAGACACATTAACTGTCAAATAGTTATACTAACTGTCATACAGATAGTCTTGATGTGTCATTCATTAGATCGTATCTAATATGCGACTAATGGGAGTATCTCACAAGTCTCTCAATTTTATATCTTATATAAAACTTTATATCAAATATAACAGAGACTACTCTCACTGCTTCCATAGGGAAAAGAAAACTTAGGATATATAATACTAGGAAGAAATTTGTACGCTCCCACTAACCCTAATGACAAACACGTATTCTCTATACTTCGATAAAACCATAAAATCTGACTGATATCAAAAACAGAGACGGCTTTCCGGAAAGCTCATCTGAGTCTACAATAACCTCCATAAGCTAATATATCAAACTGTGATCTTAGCAGAATACAAACTCTAGGGCCATTCTAGAATGAACTTCTTCAAACAAAGAAATCACGACGGATTTCTCATTCGAAGAAATTACTCAAGAACGCCACTTTGCATTCTTTAGCCAAAATACAGTTTATATCAACATTAACTAACAGATCCTTAATTGTCCAATTAGTGCGACTAGAGACAAGTTTCCTCAGAATCTACAATAGACTTCTGAGCATAACATTTCTCATTGTCATACTATAAAGGTCAAACCTTTATCAAGCTCACTTTGTTTTTGATGTGCAAAAAATTTGCACATCTTATGAACTATTCATAACGAAAGTCTAATCAAGTTCAAAACTTGATCATCGTAAGCCATGAACAATATTAGATCTATGGTTCAATGGTAAGTTTCGGAATCAATATCAAATATCGCTCCCATTATAAGTTATAGGATAATTTTCTTCGAATAAGAAAACATCAGAACCATTAAATATCAAATACTTTGTAAATGATTCGGACATCCTATGGTACTTATACGGAAGTTTTCTAAGGGTCTTTTCATCTTATTAATTACGTAGTTCCATTACAGTTTATCACTCTCTCATTTGACTTCACTAAGGCTAGTCTTTTCTACAATCGTCAACATCCAATGTCGACCACTAAGTAATAAAACAATTTTATTACTCGGGATCGTAGAAATGATATTCTATCAAATAGAATACAATATTCCATTGAATAGAATAAATGATAAACTTATCACTCATACCTCCAAGGCACAAGTACTTTCAATTATATAACAATTATACAAAAGAAAGTTTCAAATCTCAAACTTTTCAAGATTCAAATTTTCTACTATACACATCATAAATGTAATTGTAGAAATAAATGGAACCTTAATTAAATAGACGAATTAGTGTTATTGGAGCATAACCCCACAAGTATTGAAAAACAAATTCGGTAACATTCAATATTAACGAATCAAATCATATAAGATTCAACTACTCCCAATGACCAATTCCATCACAGTGGAATCACGGAAGTTTAATATTGAGTAAGAATCACATTCATTAAATAACTTCAGAACTAATTGCCTTAAATTCATGCGTTTGATCAAATCAAACATCTTCGAACAATTCAAAGACACGCAATGAATTTTAAGGAAAAAGTTTTCAACACTATAGATAAAATATCTTTGAACTATTCAAAATATTCTATCAGAGTTTCATTAGAAACATATTGAAAGTTCTCAAACCATTCAAGATGTTCAACATGTTTTTTATTGGAAACACGTAACTAAGTCATGAAAATTCATTAACTAAGTTACGGAGTAAAGAAAACTATCCATGGCAATTTCTAATTCATTAAACCACATACATCCAATGTATTAGTTTAATAAATATGTGGTCCAATGACGATCATTGGTTAAATGAGATTTAATCACAACCTGAATACAATATTCATTAAATGGTTAAGGATATGTGGTGTGATCTCGTATCAGACCATCCTTACCATACGGAACAAGCATCTAATGCTTTTATGATAAAATCTCATAAAGCACAGTTCTAAGTTATTTATTTTACCGAATATTTTTCTTAATGTTTATCTTTCATTAATGACACTACTAGTAATTTTAAAATATGTAATAACTATTTATACAAAACAAGTAACTATCCAATAGTCACAAGTTCTGATATCAAATATCAAAACAATTATTAAAAATTATTTTAATTAACTAGACGGGAGATCCGATATCCAATACCTACAGTTATCGTATTGTGAGAATCGATATTCTCTATACACAACTATACACATATCTTTTCTTTAGCTTTATAATTTGTGTTCAATTATTCACAACAATTGCAAAAAATCGATTAGCAAACTGTGTCAAACACACGACTTCTAAAAGTCGCTAAAGCCAAGAAATGTCATTATAAGTTAAACAAATACTAAAGGAAGTTTCTCAATGCTAGTCAATAATCTCGAGACATAAACTAATTTGTGTCAATTCTCACTGCATAAGAAACTATTCTAACTAGATTACTATATCTTTAATAGATATCTATTTAGATTACCTAATCGTGACTTAGTAACTAAGTCACAAACCATCTTGATTTCAAAGGAAATCGGAAGAACAGTTCCAGATGATTTTAACTAATCTAACAATATCTAAGTCTACTATCTTTCTAGAACCTATTCTAGAATTAAATAACCATAAGTAAAGTCAGAAAATTTATTCAAGTAATAAACATGCAGTGGATTAGAAGTATTAATCTATAAGCAGTATAGAATAAAAGGAAAACAAAAGCAGTAAATTCCATAAAATTACTCACTGCTAAAGTTATGGATTTTAAACTCAGCAGTGTCTCTCACTACTTTACATAATACCATAATCCCCAACGAACAACGGGAATTCAATAATTAAATCGAATTCCATAGTGAGAGTAGGATCCCATGAATATATTTCGACTTACAGCTTTGGCACGTTCTCGCCTACATATATTCATTCGGTAGACAACTCATTGTCAATCACACACTAGTGACTCCTGGTTTTGGTCCTGACCGTTTCTCACTGTGACAGCTTTGGCACGTTCACAGAGAGGCGTATCAAGGCTACACTTGCCAATGACAAACTCAAGCTACCGGTGTAGTCTTGACAGTTTTGGCACGTTCAGGATTTCCACTTTCACTTGAATTTGTCTAGTATCAATATACAACCGGCATGGATAAAATTCTATCAACTACACCCTAACTGCTTTGGCACTTTCTCGGATGCAGCCATAGAAAGTTACCCATAAACCGTATTGACAAGACGTACCAAGAAACATTATCCAATACAAGTTACTTTACAGCCATATTTAAAGCGGGGATTTTCCTACGGAAGTTTTAATCTACATCAAATGCAGAATTTTAATCTAAATCATTTTCTAAATATTTCAATTCTACCTATAGAAAATATAACTTAATTTAACAATTAAATTTCTGTTACATTTTCGTTAGCGAAGAACTAAAAAGTAAAGAACATATCTAGATTTCTAGCATGTGCGAACATTAAAATTGGATTAAATATCAAGCATGAATAATATAATGGATGAAGCATCGGACCCGCTTTGATACCATTTTTGTTGGGGTTTTGGGCGATGGGGCGCAGCGGAAGCGCGGGTCCGGGCAATATCGTATTTTAAAACTTTTTCAAAATACCGAATAAATTATTCAATATCTAATATGAATAATTTATTCATATATTACCTAAACCAATTTATTTAATACCATATATTAACATAAATATAGTTG
This sequence comes from Zanthoxylum bungeanum, assembly GCA_019454045.1. Lineage (NCBI taxonomy): Eukaryota > Viridiplantae > Streptophyta > Magnoliopsida > Sapindales > Rutaceae > Zanthoxylum > Zanthoxylum bungeanum. The sequence continues at coordinate 874,101 of SKCR01007816.1, read as the reverse complement.
AAAACTCGCGAAACTTTTACGAAAACTGATTTTCCGCAAAATTACCTAAAACTCGTTTTTGACCGAACCGACTACCCAACACTTATGGAAACTGCCCAGGTCAGCTCCAATAGTGTCGGGGCAGTTCACGGGCTACCCGAACAGTGATAGAATCACTCTTTTCATAGCCGTCACCCGGTTGGCTCAAAATCCACCCGGTAACGCTGTTTTTGGCCGTTTTCGCTTATTTCAAGTCGGAAACACTTTCCGGAAATTGTGCCAACTCCCAAAACACATCCATAAAATTCATAAGACATCAAATATATCCCATAATTTCCAGTTTAACCAAATCAGATCAGCAAACCGAAATTACCTATGTTCATGCTTTTAAATCCAAAATTCCAAGATTAATCAAATTAATCAACACACCAAATCAAGTCACCACACATATAAATCACTCTAGAAAAATTCTAGGCATGATAAGAGTGGTTACCAAAATCTAGAATGGAAACAATCATCAAATGATCAATTGAATGAATATTACAATAATTTCACTCAAACTAACTTCACACATGCTATTAAGCTTCCAATCCATCATCAACAACCAAAAGCCCCAATTTTCATGAAAAGAAGAAACCCTAAGATCTCATAAGATCAACAAGAAACTAGAAACAAAATTTTTAAGCTTGGGAGTTTTAGAATTACCTTTAATCATTTGTTTTTCCTAAGATTTTTCTTGGATTTTTTCTTCTTTTCTTCATGGATTTTTCAAACAAAAATTTCAAACCCATTTTTGTGAAGCTTTCGGCAGTGAGGGAGATGATGGGAGAGATAAAACAATCTTCTTAATTTAAAGAAGAAGAGGACGAAAATGACTAGTGGAAGAGGGGTAATTTTGTCAATTTTCCATTTAATCCAATTAACTTTATATTATCAAATCACATTTAGACACATATAAAGCTTATTGAATACATGTCATTTGCTCCAATTAAATCTCACCATGTATCATTCAAATAATGACAAATGGATAAGATTTTTTTTTCAATTATTTAATTATTTAACTATTAAATAATTAAACATTTAATTTACACACATATATGTATTTTTATTTACATTAAATAAAAAATACATATATTAATGGCATGTGTCAAAATCTCATTTGACGAATAATTAATGTGTATCTAATAGTATTATGTATCAAATACAAATACACAATAATTATTATCGGACAAAATCCCCTAACGCATGTGTTATCGTTTAACCGATTAAACGATCTGAATTAACTAATTTAATCCGGTGAAGTATTATGAATAATCCGTATTATTCATATCGAGTTGCCCAAGTGCTTAACGAGTACACTTCATATTGTGGGACTCTCTAAGTTTAGGTTTATCCGTCATGAAATCCAATTTCGTGTTTGAAGTACATACTTGGATCATTGATGAGACTGTAATTCTTGAGCCTGTGATGTAGCCCAGCTCAACTGCTAACAGAACTACTCCTAATCCAGTTAGGAATTTTATAGTCCCAAAATGCTTCTTTTTTTGCCTCAGCCGTATTAATATATTCCGCTTTTGTTGTTGAATCGGTAACAATACCTTGCTTGGAAGATTTCCAGCTCATTGTTCCGTTGTTCAACCAAAATATGTACCCTTATTTCGACTTATAGTCGTCTTCATCGGTTTGGAAACTTGCGTCGGTGAACCGAGTCACTTCAAGTTCTCATTCTCTATAGATTAAGAATGCATCCTTAGTTTATCTAAGATACTCAAGGATGTTCTTTAGATCAATCATATGACCATCACCTGGATCGGCCTGATTGTGATTCCACATGCTCAAAGCATATGAGACACAAGGTCGCGTACATATTTTTCAATGTATGAGTTCTCGGAGAGTGCAAACAACTTTTAGATCTATCCCGGTAGATCATTATTCCTAGAATAAAGGTTGCCTCTCGCAAGTTTTTATATGGAGAATTTTAATGAAAGCCAAGCTTTCACCGATTGTTAACATGGGAATTTTATTTCCAAGAAATAATACATCATCAATGTATAGGATAATAATTGTCAGTGCGCTCCCACTAACTTTCTTTTATACATAAGAATCATCATTGATTTGAATGAAACCATATACCATTATGATCTCATCAAAATATTGGTTCCAATAACGCAATGCTTGCTTTAATCCATAAATGGATCAATTTAACTTGAAAACCTTATTTGCATGTTTTGGTACGACAAAATCGTCAGGATGTTGTAAACATCCTCCAAAAGGTTTCCGAAAATGAAAGTGGTTTTGAAGTCCATCTGCCATATTTCATAATTGAAATATGCAGCAATAGCAAGCATTATCCGAATGGATTTAATGATGGTAATGGGTAAAAGGTTTCGTCGTAATCGACACCATATTCATGATGATACCCTTTCGCTACAAGGCTAGCTTTGTACGTTTTTATGTTCCCATCCATGTTTGTCTTCACCATGAAGACCCATTTATCACTAATAGGCACAATGCTTTCTAGTGCATCAACCAGTATCCAAACTCAGTTGATATACATGGATTCCATTTCAAACTTCATGGCAATTTGCCATAAAGCGGAGTCTATACCTTGTATCGATTCCTCATATGTAGTTGGTTCATCTTCCTCAATAAGATTAATATCTACATGAGGTGAGATCAGAAACCCATACCTCTTAGGTTGTTTTCTGACTCTCTCCGACCTATGTGGTTCTTATGTATTAGAAGATTGTGGAACAGTCTCATCCCTGATGAACTGTTCGTGTTCTGTGAGGGAGTCGGTTCCAGGAACAGTATCACTACGATTTTCATCGAGTTCTACTTTCCTCTCAGTTACCACTGCATATAAGAATTCCTTTTCAAGGAAAACCGCATGGAGAGCCACAAATATTTTTGTTCTCTTATGAGTTGTGGAATTTGTTTCTCTAGGATAACCAATTACAAATCTGATTTGTGTTCTAGTTTGGTACCATCCAAACATTTAATTATATGCTCAGCATCCCCAAATCTTTAAGAATGAGAAACCCGATTTTTATCCTGTCAATATTTCATATGGGGTCTGTCCAACAGACTTTGTCGGAACCTTATTCAAAATAAGTATAGCACTGTTCAGTGCGTATCCCCTGAAGGAAATTATTAGCTTAATGCGACTCATTATTAACCTTACCATGTCTAACAAAGTTCAGTTTCTCCGTTCGGACACACCACTCAATTGAGGGGTTCCGGGAGGAGTCCATTGTGAAAGAATACCATACTCTTTCAAGTAATCGAGAAACTTATTGCACAAGTATTTTCCATCACGGTCCAACCGTAATGTTTTAATACTTTTACCGGTTTGTTTTTTTCTACTTCGTGTCGAAACTCTTTGAATTTATCAAATATTTCCAACTTGTGTTTTATAAGACACACATAACTATAATGCTATGCAACATCCGTATACATTATGAAGTATTGATATCCACCTCTAGCCTGGCTAGATATGGGCCCACACACGTCACCATGCACTAGCGCTAATAGCTCGGTGGCACGTACACCCTTTACCGCTAAAAGGCGTTTTAGGCATTTTGCCTAATAAACAAGATTCACAGACTTCATTTGAATTAGGATCAAATCCGTCCAAGTATCCACTCTTTGAAAGTGTGGATATACGAGTCTTGTTAATGTGTCCCAGACAACAATGCCACAATTAAGTCTCATCTGATTTATTCAGTTTGAGCTTTTTGTTTGTCATATTATATGTTTGAGACTCATTTATATTCAAAATATAAATACTGTCATTCACATCTAATGTGTATATCTCAATATCATCTTTATAAACAAAACACCCAGTGTTCTGGAACATAAAGGTATACCCGCAACGGGTTAAACCAGATATAGAGATAATGTTTCTAGTCAAACTAGGTATATTACAACAGTTTCCTAATTTAAGTACATGCCCAAAGGGGCAGTTCCAAAACATAGGTTCCCACAGCCAAAACAGCAACTCTCGTCCCATTTCTGACTCGCAAGTCGATCTCATCTGAAGCCAGTATCCTGCTAGTCAGTAGATCCTGCACATTGGTTAATATGTATGTACCACATCCAGCATCAAAAATACAATTTTTAAAACCAGTAGTGGACACGTTTATTACAATAACAAACATACCTGAATTTGGAGCCTTGCTCGCCTTCACTTCCTTCATGTCTGCCTTGTCCATACAGAAGTCACGCTTTCAGTGACCCCGTTTGCCACAGCTTAGGCAGACATCAAGTGGGAGATTGTTGGACTATTATGACCCATAGCGTCACTATTTGTACAGATCATGGTGTTGTTGTACAAATTAACTATGTGACAAAGGAGATTGCACTCTTATCATTTGTGATTAGATCACCTAGATGTATAAATGATAGGAGGTTCCTATGATTTGTTCCTGGACGGAGAATGATATGAGACAGTATCAGTCCATGAAGGATAAATCATTAAATATCCCTAGTCAGAGTATTATCGAGATTGGACATCGATAAATACGTAAAAGACTAGTATTGCACTTGTGCGCGTTGTGAGGGCACAATGGCATAATTCTCATATATTTGAGTATAGGATACTCATGCAAGTGTAATAGGAGGTTGTGTTTTACCGATGGTACGGGAAACAGCTTCGCTCTGGATAGACCCCCTCGAAATTCCATTGGTAGTATGACTATGTGTCTATGGAAATCCGAAATCAGGGTAGGTGTATTTGGTCTTAACCTGAGACTTGTACCGCTAATACTTGTGACAATCAATATACTTTGGTTGCGGTCATCCAGGGCTTTAATAGGTTCTATGTACGCCAATGCTGGATATATTGAGAATCGTAGTGTGTTGGGTGTGATGTCAAGACGGAAGTGTCACTCCAGTCATATGGAGATGATGGTCACGTAGGATACGGTACTAGTACTCTTAATTACTGCAGTCATCGGGATAAAATGACAATGTCATGTTTATCCGATAATAGAGACTAGTTACCAGACATCCGACATGTGCTTCGTACAGGGTAGACATAATTCCAACCCCAGGCCTAGCATGTGATCATCCGATACGGGATAGAAATACGCAATACTACGTATACTATGCCTGATATAGATCTTTTATTCCTGTAAGGATTTTCAGGAGAATTGGGTAGGCATGGCACTTTGCTAGAGGCTATCCTTGTCTTGTAAATTGATATAAACGTAATACGAGGTACTTACGTTTTCGGATAGTCCGATGACCGAATTTACTACCAACATATTCGGGGATCTCATGGGTCGCTTCCCAAAGATTCACCGATGACGTATGACTCACACTCTAAATTAATCTGGGATTAATTAGATGAGAGAGAAAATTAATCTGGGATTAATTACGGAGATATTTTATCTGGGATAAAATATCAATTAAAGAGAGATAACGGTTAATTTGGAATTAATCGGTAAATTAATATATTTGATATATTAAACGAAATTAGATTTCGACGCGGAATTAAAATTAGATTTTAATTCGGGCGAACGAGTTAATTTAGAATTAATTTGTTAGCGATGTGAATAGTGATTTCACTAGGCGTAATCATTTAATTACGACGCAACGGAAAATTCGTTAATTTGGAATTAGCGAACCCGAGCCCAGGATTAATTGCGAGCACATTCGCATTTCGAATTCGAGTGCGGCACGCAAGTCAAATCTAGCGTCAAATTTCTAGTCGCATCAAATGTCAAATCACATGTCACTTTGAGTGATGTGACACTTGATTGATTGATGTGATTGAGTGATGGTAGTTGTTAGAGTTGTTGGAATGCATTTACCATTTGATTTTTTGAAAGCCAAATAAATGATAAATCATTAATTTATTTTTCGAAAAATATAAATGTGTATTAGATACACATTTTACCTAACAACACATCATCTCTCCTTCTCTCTTTCTCTCTACAATTCACGCCCAAGGGGCTGTAAAAGCTTACTGGTTTCTGTCAAGAAACCGTGAGCAGTGGGAAGCCAATAGTGGGATTTTGTGGCAAAATCACAAGTGCTAGCACACTTACGAGATATGCGAAGGTGATAGGGAAGTTCACCCATGAGCCGTGAACCATTCGACAAAACTTGGAGCTTGACAAAGGACCAAAACTGAGCCAAAAACAGTGAGGAAATATGCTCACTGCCAAATGCAGTCCAAGGCAGAAAATGGAGTTTCGTTGCTTGCAGCGTCGCTCAACCGATCGATGTGAGTATTCCGCAACTTCGTTGATTTGTATTCGCACATATTTCATGCTTATTATTGATCTTGGGACCTTAATAGAAACCAACAGTGATAAAAATAAGTGGTTGAGATTTTACCACATCACCATTTCTAGTCTATTCTCGAATTTACTATAGCAGTTATGAAAATCAAAATTATTTACCTACTTCGAATTCGAATTTTGAAAACTATCCAACTCGAAAATTATAGGTATCGGTTTAATCTTTCAGACGATATAAGGTTCATAAAAATCAGAGATCGTATGAAAAACTTATCCTCTAAATACTAAGGGTTGTTCAGAAAAATAATGTAAGCTAAGTTCTGCATCGGAACTGTAAGGAATTTATCGATTGTCCCAAAAGTCATCTAATGAGCACGTACATATTGGAATATGATTTACATCATGCATTATTCCATCCTGAACTAGTAGTCGTCGGGATTACCGGGGTGTTATAAATTATCCCCCTTAAATAGGATTCGTCCTCGAATCCTCTTTGAAATTGGAATCTGGACTCTGCCTAGGCTTGAAATTCATAATATCGAACATCTTACCACAAGTCACAGGGTTCGGGGTTATTTCTAAACTACCAAATTTCAACTGACTATATATTCATAACATTTGTCTCATCCACCATGTCATACCACTTTTCGACGATTCTTCATGAGCTACGATTACATCACAGGACAATGTGATTATCATGTTGAACCTTGAATGCCATGACTTGGAAGTCATAACTAGGTCTGTACACTAATTTTTTGTGTGATCACCTACTCAGTTGTAACTGTTCTGCATCATTTAGGATTCCATTTGAATTAATAACGAAGATCTCGCACGGATGATCATTTACTATTTTGCTAATAGGCATATGATAACTCATCTTCATTTCATAAGATCGCCACCGCGTACCCTTTACTACCATCATGTATCACATAAATCTCATTTCTAAACCTCTAGCTATGCTCAACATTTTATTTGACTCGATCGGGTTGTTCTTAACTGGTACTTTTGACTCTCTCCATAAATACTGACGTTTATATGGTTAGGCTCCCCACATTCTCATTCCTGGATGAATAAGTTACAAAAGTGATCCTTGTCATTATTAACGACGCTTATACTCAATACTTCTTTAGCTCCACTTGCTCGACCTGATCTTAGTATTCTTTCTCATATTTTAGCTATTTAACTCTCTATATTCTCCTTACTAAGTTTCCTCTGCTTATGAGCTCCTTTATTCAAGTTCTTATATCTATGCTTATCTATGGGCCTAGGGCTTCCTAGCTGACTGATGTTGTCTACCGATGACTTTTGTACTTATATTGTTAATCATGGGTAGTTTTCTAGTGGTTCTCCTTAATTGGGCAAAGATTCAGGCTTAATTGCATGCACACTTGTTCTTAAACCATATTCCATGTTATTGACATCGACGCCGATGATTCGGTCTTGGCTAGAGTTCATGCTCTTTTCGTACTTTACTTTCGTAGTTACTATTGCCGTCTTTTACAACAACTTGTTCTCCATACCCAGTTTCATGCTAGGATATCCCTCTATTTATTGTTTCCATAGTGTTGCTATATCAAGTGTCGTTAATCAGGTATACGTAAATATACACAAACTTGTAAATTTCATCTTTTTCTGATGACATAAACTATGTGTGCACACGATATCTGAATCCATCAATCCCATATCTGAGTCAAGTTACGAACTAAGTTCGGTTATTCCCCCATGCCCCGAAATCACTGAAATTATACTTTTGAAATCATCTTTTTTCTAAATCATTTCTCAAATCATTCTTCATCAAAATAATTTGAGAGTAAATTTGGCTAACGCTCTAAATGTGGAAAAGCAAATCTGATATTTAAAACAACATAATGTAAAAAGATCAACTTAAGGAAATAGTGTCAACTCACATATTTGGATTCCGCTATCATTACTTCACCTCGCCGAAGGAATTTGTGGTTCCTGCGATAACCTTTTATAGGTAACTTAATTAGTATACGAATCATGGAATGTACTTAAAAATTATTGTCACTATATGATATCCTACGTTTATGACATGATAAATTATGTGTATATAAGATGATACGAAACTCTAAGGGTGGCCTCTAACATCTTAGGTTGAAATTAGTCTCACATCACGACGTCTACTGGGCAGAACTGAAACAAAAAGTAAATTTTGATCTACGTCGCGACGCTGGATGTTGTCCATCGCGACGTCCATGAAGACAGAACTGGGGCAGAGGGAATTTCTTATTCGGCATTGTGACTCACTACTCGGGCGTCACGACGTCTTCATTTCCATATCTAAATAGAGAACATTCGTATGCTCGATGTCACGACGCAACACCATACGCGTCGTGACGCGAGTTACAAATCAGGGCCAAAAACCAATTCCTCATGCTCACTGTCCCTTGACTACTCCAACACTCCCACACTATAACCTTCATATGAGAACTTCTCTAACTACAATATGTATACTCAAGAGGTACATTCAATCACCAAATTCTTTATATTCTTTGCTCGGGAGACGATGTTCAACAAGGCTCCTGCTAAGGCCTAGTATTTTCTCGTACTTTCAAGCGAAGCAGTTTTTATACTTCTGTAAAATCTTAATAATTTTAGTTTAAGGTCATCCTTGAGGATTTCACTGACCTTAACGACTCTTGGATCCTATGATGTCCCAAGGTAGATTTCATCCATAGGATCTAACACTTCGGAATTATTGTCCACCATCTTTGGAGGAGTATGGTCTAAGTCATGCAATTGGATTTCCTCTATTTCTTCCTCTGGTTCCTCCTCAAATATTACTTCTGCTCCATAATTTTCGTGAACTTCCTCAATTATTATCTTGTCTAGAACCTACTGCACACAAGCATTTGATACTGTTGTTGGAGTTGGTGTTTGGAGCGTCAATCTGAATAATGTATTGTACATTATATTTTATTATTTATTAATAAAATAAATACATTTTCATTTCAACCTTATTAATGGTAATGTTATTTCGTATATTAGATTAATATATATAAATATGCTGAGAATGACATCGACCTTAGAATAGTCATGTAGTAATATTGGATATTGGGTTGTCTGACATTGTGACAGTATTACTATTATAAACTATTCTTAAAGTAAATATTCTCAATCGTTGGTTTTGGAATACGGTCGAATTCCTATAATCTAGAAGACTAGCACATGTCGTATATTGGAATTGGACTTCCAATAGTTTAACCCGATGTACCATGAGTAAGGGAAGCTTGTATAGACATGTAAGTATTCATTGGAGTGAAGACTGAATGACTAATATGTGATTCTTAATAGTTGGAAGTACACTCCACCGTCAATAGGAATCTCCTCGAGTCGAGTAGCATATGTGATATTTTGACTGTAGGATAACATTGATTTTGTGTTGATCTTTCACACTTTGATGCTATATATGTTAGAGACCTTTCATGGTCTGACTGCTAGATGTTCGTTGGGTGTGGACCGATGCACTCGTAAATCAAGTGCATATCAAGATAAGATCTGTCGGTCTGTATGTGTATCATAAGGGGTTTAGGTATCCATCTATGTAAGTCAAGATTCTTAAGACTTTTCCAAAGCCGATCACCTAGAGTGGATCTCATATATCAGAAATGGTATTTTTGATTAGTTGAAAGGAATCGTGGACATATCTATTGGACAATTATGACCCATAGCGTCACTATTTGTACAGATCATGGTGTTGTTGTACAAATTAACTATGTGACAAAGGAGATTGCACTCTTATCATTTGTGATTAGATCACCAAGATATATAAATGATAGGAGGTCCCTATGATTTGTTCCTGGATTGAGAATGATATGAGACAATATCAGTCCACGAAGGATAAATCATTAAATATCCCTAGTCAGAGTATTATCGAGATTTGACATCGATAAATACGTAAAAGACTAGTATTACACTTGTGCGCGTTGTTAGGGCACAACAGGAAAGTTCTCATATATTTGGGTATAGGATACTCATGCAAGTGTAATATGAGGTTGTGTTTTACCGATGGTACGGGAAACAGCTTCGCTCTTGATAGATCCCCTCGGAATTCCATTGGTAGTATGACTATATGTCTATGGAAGTCCGAAAACAGGGTAGGTGTATTTGGTCTTAACCTGAGACTTGCACCGCTAATACTTGCGACAATCAATATACTTTGGTTTTGGTCGTCCAGGGCTTTAACCGGTTTCTGTGTACACCTCCTCTGGGTATATCGAGAATCGTTGTGTGTTGGGTGTGATGTCAAGATGGAAGTGTCACTCCAGTCATATGGAGATGATGATCGCGTAGGGATACATAACTGGTTCTCTAAAAAGGTTGCAACCGTCGGGATAATATGACTTGGTCATGATTATCCGATATTAAAGAGACTGGTTGCCGTAATCCGATATATGCTTCGTACGGGGCAAACACTGTACCAGCCCCATGCCTTGCATGTGATCATCCGATACTGGATCGAAATACGCAATACAACGTATACTACACCTGATATAGATCCTTATTCCTGTAAGGATATTTCTGGAGAATTGGGTAGGCATGGCGCTTTGCTAGAAGCCAACCTTGTCTTGTAAATCGGTACAAACGTAGTACTAGGTACTTACGTGTTCGGATAGTCCAACGACCGAATTTACTGCCAACATATCTGGGGATCTCATGGGTTGCTTCCCAAAGATTCACCGATGACGTATGACTCGCACCTTTAATTAATCTGGGATTAATTACGGAGATATTTTATCTGGGATAAAATGTCAATAAAAGAGAGATAACGATTAATTTGGAATTAATCGATTAATTAATATATTCGATATATTAAACAAAATTGGATTTCGACGCGGAATTAAAATCGGATTTTAATTCGGGCGAATGAGTTAATTTAGAATTAATTCGTTAGCGACGTGAATAGTGATTTCGCTAGGCATAATCATTTAATTACGTCGCAATGGAAAATTCATTAATTTGGAATTAGCGAACCCGAGCCCGAGATTTTTTGCGAGCGCATTCGTATTTCGAATTCGAGTGCGGCACGTAAGTCAAATCAAGCATCAAATCATTAGTCGCATCAAGCGTCAAATCATTAGTCACTTTGAGTGATGTGACAACTTGTCACTTGATTGAGTGATGTGACTTGATGTGAGTGGTTGGAAAGCTTTTTGAAAGCTTGAAAGACATATAATGTTATTATATTCTTAGAGCCAAATTTTTGTGTTGACTTTTGGAAAGCTTTACACAAATATTTGGTATATGTTTTTAATTGGTTTTTTGAAATCAATTAACCTAACACTCTCTTCTTTCTCTCTTCTCTTCATACACGCCCTTGGGGTTGTTTTTTCTCCTCATTGGTTTGCCAAAACCATGAGCCATAGGGAAGCAAAAGGTCATGATTTTTTGGAAAAATCAAGAGTGCTAGCACACTACGAAGTCATGCGAAGGTGATAGGGAAGTCCACTCATGAGCTTGGAATCGTTTGACGAAGCTTGGAGCTTGATTCTTGAAGCTTGAAGCCTAATCCATGGAGGCCAAAACTGCAGTTTGCCGTGAGCAGTAAGGAGAGCAGTGAAGATTTTTTGTTGCCTCCCGCATCGCTCAATCGATCTATGTGAGTATTCTGCAACTCCCTAGTTGTATTTGCACTTATTTTCAATGCTTGAAATGATCTTGGGATGCTTAGTATTTTCCAACAATGGTATCAGAGCAAGGTTAAGCATGAAAATATTTTAGGGCTTAAAATTTAGGTAAAAATGTGTTTGAGCATGATTTATGAAATTTGATGAATGAATATGATTAAATGTGTTTTAATTGAGGATTGATAGGATCAATTTGTTGAAATTGTGTTTGGAATAAATTTCCCCAATTTTCTTGGCTTGGCCGAATGTCATGCCCTAATTTGTCTTGGTGAATTTTGATTTTTTGATTCATTGGATGAGTTAGAAATCAATTGGGAATGTTGATTTAATGTTTAATTTGATTCAATTGGATTGGATTTGAAATTGGATATAAATTTCCCCTTGGCCGAGAGTTAATGAAGCATGTTTGGGTTTGATTTTTGTTAAATTGTGTTGGACATGATTTAATGATGATAAGCATGATTAATTAGGCTAATTTGATGTTTTGGAAATATTGATTTGGGTGATTAATAATGCTATACACTTTAGGTAATTAAATTGGGAATTTGGTAATTTAATTGAATTGGGCTAATTTTGGAAATTGGGCTTGAAATGTTGTTATTGGGCTTAGTTGTACTAAGTTGGGTTTAGGCAAAATTGGTTGGATCCAATTAGGCCCAAAACCGCCTCCATAAAGCCCAAATGCGACTAATAGACCTTTAAAGTTTAATTGGGCCTAATGGGCCTAAATTGATTTCTGGGCTTATGGGGTAATTCCCGTATTGGACTTTGGTTATTGCGTTCGACCCGAGTTGACCAAAAGTCCACGCCTCAAGAAATTAATTAAAAGCCCATTGGACTTTAATTAAATTGACGATTTGACGTTAAACTGGCTTTGAGACTCGTAACGATTAAATTTGGAATTTAAGTCGTAAAGGTTCGTTAAATAAAGTGTAGTATTTAATTTGGAATTAAATAGTGAATTAGAATTAAATACAAATTGAATTGGATTTAATTATGTACTTTAATTTAATTCGAGAATTCGTACTTTGAGTACTTATTCGCAAAATGAGTTTGACTCGAGCAAAATCAAATCGCTGTTTGAACATTGGATGGTCACTAATTATCAGATTAATTAATTTGATTAGATTGATTGATAGCATGCTTGTGTGAATACATGGTTGCGATGCATGAATAATGTATATCGGATGGATATTAGAAGGGTGGGGCAATTTTAGAAATTGTTGTAATAAATTTGATTTATTAATTGGACCTGCGTGTCCAGCCTTATCACCTCCTTATTCTTTGTATTCTCTTCTCACATATTCCCCTCAATGTAAATGAGGTTTCTTTAGAAGTGTAGTGTAACGGGTAGAAGTAAATACTTGTGCTAGTGGGAGAGAGAAAGAGATAGATTTGATCTAGGATCAATGTGTAAAGTATCCATCTGCATATCATTATTATTTTATTATACGCGCTTTATTATGTGTTTAGAATGCATGTTTAAGGGTGTATGATGATGAGACCTTAACAAAGATAATAAATTGGTTGCCAATTTGCACGAGAAAAACCCTCACAAATATTAAGCGTTTTTCCTTCCATTGAGTGATTCTTACTCAATATCTAAGACTGGCATTGGTTTATTGGCCAAAGTCAAGGCCTTTGTCCGTCGAGGATGTGTTTGAATCACGAGAGCTTTGTTCCATATTGGTGTCTTGTCCAAGTTGTGGTTTGTTGGCCAAAGTCAAGACCACTTCTTGTCCATTGACATTGATTACGAAGCTTTCCATGGTCAATGGGTCACGCTTAACTGGGATCACTAAGTTTTTTGTGCCAAAGCCAAGGCTTAGTTGATTCAGAGGAAAAATGTTAGGTAATATATTGGATATATTGGCATATATAAGATATATGTTTCGGACTTAGATGTCCCCCTACTGGATCTAGGAATTGGATTGGACCCAATCGATCTTATAGATCTACCTAGTTAATTATCATACAATTTGTTGGCCAAAGTCAAGATTGTGTGATATTTAACGGGATCCTAGCCCACTAGGAAACACGGTTTCCCGAGTACTCGACAGAGGGTTAGAGGCTCGCCGAAAAATAGTGGGAGGCAAGAATTGAATTTGCAATATTCGTTTAATTACTTGCCATACGCGCTCAAACAAATATCATTCGTCAAATATATTAAATGTTAGTTGGACTAATATTTAAATTGTTGTTTTATTAAATAGTTGGACTATATTCAAACTATTCATTTATAGTTGATTTTATAATTGGATTATAGTAATCAATATAATTGATTTTAATTTATTAATTATAGTTGATTAAATAGTTGGACTATTGTAATCATTATAATAAATAGTACCGAAATCGTTGATTAAATAGTTGGACTATTAAAATCAAGATAAAATTGAAAGATTGACATTTAAAACATAATCCTAGGGAAAATGTATTTAAATGGTTTAATTTTCAAATTGGGAATAAATTTCAGGATGGTCCTGGAAACTAATAAGTTACTTTATTTGATAAAATAACAGATTAGGCCTAAGCCCGGAGTTAAGCAAATAGTAGAGCATGGTCTTTGGAAGATTCATGTGATGATAACTTTAGTGCTTAATCCATCAAGCTTGTCGCAGTAGACTCCTTAATTTCTTTGTCAGAACTAAGGATTAGATCCTTAAAGTATGATAAAGAAATTGAAGGATCTTCATAAATCTATACTTAGATTTTAGAAGTACTAAATTGCAATATTAAACTCTTGGAGAGTTAATGACTATTCTCAAATGAGACAAAGTCAAACTTTGCAATTAGGCAAGTAGCACAAGGCGCACCTTACTTCGATATTCTAGAAGGACAAGGCTTGGCCGAAGGCTTCTGGAATGTGAAAAGGGCAAAGGCAAAATCATTATAATCTTCTAGGAATATAAATGACATATCCCAAAATGTCTGCCTAAATTGTGGCAAACGGGATCGCGGAAGCGTGATTGCCGTTTGGACAAAGCAGACATGAAGGAATTGAAAACGGGGCAAGGCTCTGACTTCAAATATGTTTGTCAACATTATGTTCACTACTGGTATTAAAATTGGATTTTAAATACTTAGTGTGGTACATAAATATATTGATGTTCAGAATCTGTTTTGAACAGGATACTGACTTCAATAGAGATTTATCTGCGAATCGGAAACGGGACGAAAGTCACTGTTTTAACCGTAGATACCTAAGTTTAGGAACTACCTTCGGGTATGTACTTAAATTAGGAAACTGATATAATGTAACTAGTTTGACTAGATACATTATCTCTATATCAGTGTTTAACCCACTGCGAGTGTACCTTTATATTCTAGAACACTAAAGTGTTTCATTATATAAAGATGATATTGAGATATACACATTAGATGTGAATAACGGAATTTATATTTTGAATATAAATAAAATCTCGAACGTATAACATGACAAACAAATAGCTCAAACTGATTTGATCAGAAGAAACTGACAAGTGGCATTGTTGTCTGGGACACAATCTAACAAGAATCTTATATCCACACTTTTGAAGAGTGGGTACTAGGACATATTTGATCCTATTCAAATAAAGTCTACGAATCTAGTTTATTGGGCAAAATGCCTAAAACACCTTTATTCGGTAAAAGTGCAAATGCCACCGATCTGTAAGCCCTAGTTCATAGTGAAGCAAGTGGGCCCATGTCTAGCTAGGCTAGAGGTGGATATGAATATTTCGTGACCTTTACGGATGTGGCATCCCGTTATGGTTATGTGTTTCTTTTGAAATACAAATTGGAACTTTTATAGTTTTCGACACGAAATAGACAAACAGATCGACTAAAGTATTAAACCGTCACGATAAGACCGTAATGGAAAATACTTAGGCAATAAGTTTCTAATATACTTGAAAGAGTATAGTATTCTTTCAAAGAGGACTCCTCCCGGAACACGTCATTTTGACGGTATGTCCGAACTGAGTAACCGAATTTTGTTGTACATGATAAGGTTAATCATGAGTCGCTCTGAGCTACCATTTCCTTCAACGGATAAGCATAAATAGTGCAGAAATTATTTTGAATAAGGTTCCATTAAAATCTGTTAGACAGACATCATATTAGATATGAACGGAAAAGAAACCAGGTTTGTCATTCCTGATAATTTGGGAATGCTAGGCATATGTTTGGATGATACCAAACTAAAACCCAAATTGGATAAGTGCCAAATGTAGGTTATCCTAGGGATACCAAAGTATAGTATCTATACATCTCACCAGAGAACAATTAGATTGTTGCTCACCATGCGGTCTTCCTAAGAGGAATACCGATATGCAGCGGTAAGTGGGAGGATAGTAAAACTCGATGAAAAATCAGAGTAATACTATTCAAGGCACCGATTCCTTAATGGAACAAAAATAGCTCATCAAGGATGAAACTATACCATTAATCTTCGAATACACAAGAACCACGTATGTCGGAGAGAGTCAGAAAACAACCTAGGGTATGGGTTTCTGATCTCACCTCATTAAGATGTCAATCTTATTGAGGAATACCAACTGACTACGTATGAGGAAATGATACAAGGTATCGACTCCCTATTATGACAAAGTGTAATGACATCCGAAATGGATTTCATGTATATCAACTATGTTTGGATACTAGTTGATGTACCGCAAGGCATTATGCCTATTGGTACTATATAAGTCTTCAAGGAAGACATACATGGATGGCAACATACCAACGTTATAAGCTAGGCTTGTAACGGAAAGGTATCATTATCAACATTGTGTTGATTACAACGAAACCTTTTACCTGTTGCCACGGTAAATCCATTTGGATAATGCTTGCTAAAGCTGCGTGTTTCATTTATGAAATATGACAGCTTTACGGGAAAATCGCTTTCCTGAAAAGGAAACCTTTTGGAGGATGTTTACCTACATCCTGTCGGTTTTGTCGTACCATAACTAGCAAATAAGGTTTGCCGGTTATTCGATCCATGTTTGGATTGAAGTAAGCATAGGTTCTTAGAATTATCATTTTGATATAATCATAATGGAGTATGATTTAATTCAAAACGAAATGATTCTTGTGTATATAAAGAGGTTAGTGGGAGCGCACTGACAATCGCTGTCCTATAAAATAATGATAATATGTCATTTCTTGGAAATGATATTCCCATAAAACTATCGGTGAAAGCTTGGCTTTCATGTAAAATTCTCCATAGAATTCTTGTGAGAAACAATTTTATTCTATGAATAAAGATCTACTGGGATAGATCTAAAAGTTGTTGAAACTCTCCGAGAAATCATACATTGAAAAATGTACGTGACCTGGTATCTCAAATGCTTTGAGCATATGGATTCAAAAATGGACCAATCCAAGTGATAGTCATTGGATTGAAGTTAAGAACATCCGTTAGTATCTTATAGATCTAAGGATGCTGTCTTATACTATGGAGAAGGAGAACTTGAAGTGACT
Organism: Zanthoxylum bungeanum; assembly: GCA_019454045.1. Classification (NCBI taxonomy): domain Eukaryota; kingdom Viridiplantae; phylum Streptophyta; class Magnoliopsida; order Sapindales; family Rutaceae; genus Zanthoxylum; species Zanthoxylum bungeanum. The sequence continues at coordinate 856,769 of SKCR01007816.1, read as the reverse complement.
GGGATCACTACTGCAAGTTTCCTAAACCGATTAAACGACTATAAGTCACAAACGGTACTATACAGTTTGAATAACGGTACAGTGAGCTGGAAATCTTCCAAGCAAGATACTATTACCGAATAAACAACAATTGCGGGTTATTGCTGCAGCTGAGGCAGCAATAGAAGCCATTTGGGTCGATAACAAATCTAATTAGATTAGATATAGTTCTGTTTGCAGCTGAGCTAGGTTGCATCACAGGCTAAATAATTAATGGTCTCATCAACGATCCAGATACATACTTTGATATTCATCTGATTCGTTCGGATCATACATCATGGGATGTGATGAGTCGAATAAATGCATCAGATGATAATCAAGATATCCGCTGACGAAAGCCTTTTCTCAGCAGTTTGAGCCAACCGTACATAGTCGGTGTAAGACACTCGAGTGACTGGCTATAGGCAGTGGGAGATTGTGGACAATTATGACCCATAGCGTCACTATTTGTACAGATCATGGTGTTGTTGTACAAAATTAACTATGTGATAAATAAGATTGCACTCTATCATTTGTGATTAGATCACCACGATATATAAATGATAGGAGGTCTCTATGATTTTTTACTGGATTGAGAATGATATGAGACAGTATCAGTCCACGAAGGATAAATCATTAAAATAGCCCTAGTCAGAGTATTATCGAGATGGACATCGATAAATACGTAAAAGACTAGTTTTACACGTGGCGCGTTGTGAGGGAACAACGGCATAGTTCTCATGATTTGTTGGACAAATGACCCATAGCGTCACTATTGCACAGATCATTGTGTGTTGTAGCAAATTAACTATGTGACAAGGAAATTGCACTCTCATCATTTGTGATTAGATCACCATAGATATATAAATGAAGAGAGGTCCCTATGATTAGTTCCTGATTGAGAATGATATGAGACAGTATCAGTCCCCGAAGGATTAATCATTAAATATCCCTAGCCGGAGTATTATCGAGACTGGACATCGATAATGCGGAATAGGCTAGTATTGCACTTGTGTGCGTTGTGAGGGCACAACGGCATAGTTCTCATATATATAAGTATGGATACTTATGCAAGTGCGATAGGAGGTCGTGTTTCACCGATAGTACGGGAAACAGCTTCGCTCTGGATAGACCCCTTGGAATCCCATTGGTATTATGACTATGTGTCTATGGGAGGCCGAAATCAAGGTAGGTGTGTATAGTCTTAACCTGAGACTTAAATCGCTAATACTTACGATAATCGATAGACTTTGGTCTTGGTGGTACAGGGCTTTAACCGGTTCTGCGTACACCACTTCTGGGTTATCAGAGAGTCGTAGTGTATTGGGTGTGATGTCGAGACGGAAGTATCACTTCAGTCATAGTGGAGATGATGGCACGCAGGATACGGTACTAGTGCTCTTGAGTGATGCGCATCAATCGGGATATTGTGACCAGGTCATGAAATATCCGATTATAGAGACTATGTTACCAGACATCCGATATGTTTCGGACGGGGCAGACACTTATCCAGCCCCAGCCCTAGCACGTGACTATCCGATACTGGGCCGATATGCACATACAATGGTATACTACGCTTGATACAGATCTTAAATATTCTCAAAATGGATATGTCCGGAGAATTGGGTAGACTTGGTGCTTTGCTAGGAGTCGACCTTGTCTCGTAAATCGGTAGAACGTAGTACTTGGTACGTACGTGATTCGGATACACCGACGACCGTATTTACTGCCAACTTATCCGGGGATCTCATGGGTCGCTTCCGATAATCCACCGATGACGCATAACTCGCACTCTTAAATAATCTGGGATTATATAGAAGAAAGAGAAAATTAATCTAGGATTAATTACAGAGATATTTTATCTAGGATAAAATATCGTCAAGAGAGATAACGATTAATTTGGAATTAATCGATTAAATTAATATATTCGATATATTAAACGAAATTAGATTTCGACGCGGAATTAAAATTAGATTTTAATTCGGGCGAACGAATTAATTTAGAATTAATTCGTTAGCGACGTGAATAGTGAATCGCTAGGCGTAATCATTTAATTACGACGCAACGGAAAATTCGTAATTGAGAATTAGCGAACCCGAGCCCGAGTGTGATTGCGAGCGCATTCGTATTTCGAATTCGAGTGCGGCATCGCAAGTCGCATCAAGCGTCAAATCATTAGTCGCATCAAGCGAAAATCACTTATAACTTTGAGTGATGACTTGACAACATGTCACTTTAATAAAGGTGATATGAATAGTGATGGACTAGATGTGTAATTGATGTGCATAGTGTTTACCTTTTTGTTGTCTTTTGAAATCAAATTAAAGGTAAATGCAAGTGAAATAAAGTGAATTTCACACAAGTATATAAGATATATTTGAAATGCATTTCTTAATAACAATACACACTTTCATCTCTCATTTTTCTTCTCTCCATCTCTCACGCCAAAGACGTTTTCTTCACTGGTTTTGAACCAGAAATGGCGTGAATAAAGGGAGGCCAAGAGTGGTTTTTCATGGTGAAAATCCAAGTGCTAGCACACTTACGAGACTTGCGAAGGTGGTAGGGAGGTTCACCCATGAGCCGGGATCCGTTTGACGAGCTTGGAGCTCCGTTTCTCAGCTCAAAATTCTGTTTTTGGAGGCAGTGAACTGCATCATTTGTGCGCCTAGGCAGTGCTTTTGGCCTTGATTCGTCTCCAATCGACTCAACCGATCGATGTGAGTATTCCGCTACCTCCGTTGATGTGTTCACACATGTATTCATGTCTTGTTTGATCTTGGGACCTAGATAATAACCAACAATGGCATCAAGAGCTATAGGTTCAAGCATGAAATTGTAGGGCTTAAAATTTGGGTAAATGTTTGTTGAGCATGATTTGAATAAATTGATTGTTTAAGTATGCTTATAACATGTTTAATTCATTTTGGTTGGACCAATTTGTTGAAAAATGATTTGGAATTATTTTCCCCAAATTGATACCTTGGCCGAATGTATAGCTATTTTGGGTTCTTGGAAATTTTTGTTTTTTGATTCATTGATGAATTGGAATCATAATGTTGATGTTAATTGTGGTCAATTGGATTGTACTTTGAATTGGACAAAAAACCCCAAAATCTTATGTTGGCCGAATGTAACTATGCCCTAATGTCTTGGTATTTTTTGATTTTATGACATTGGATGTGTATGAAATCATTTAGGATGTGATTTAATGTCGATTGTGGGTTCGATTGGATTGAAACCAAATCGGACACAAAATCCATCCTTTGGCCGAGAGCATTAAAGCATGTAATGGGTTTGATTTTTCATTTATGTGTTGGACATATGATAATGATAATGAGCATGATTAATTGGACTAATATGTGTTTTAGAAATATTGATTTAGTTGATTAATCATGTATACACTTTAGTTTAATTGAATATGAAATTGGATTTTGTATATTTAATTAATTGGGCCTAATTTTGGAAATTGGACTTTAATGTTGTAATTGGGCTTATTGGGCTTGATTTTATCAAGTTGGGTTTAGGCCAAATGGATTGGATCCAATTGGGCCCAAAACCACTTCCGTTAAGCCCAAATGCGACTTAATGAACCTTTAAAGTTCAATTGGGCCTAATGGGCCAAGATTGATTTATGGGCTTATGGGGTAAATCCGGATTGGACTTTGGTTATCGGTTGACCCGAGTTGACCAAAAGTCCACGCCTTAAGAAATCAATTAAAAGCCCATTGGACTTAATTGAATTGACGTTGGAGTTAATCGGTCTTTGAGACGCGTTACGATTAAATTTGGAATTTAAATCGTAAAAGGTTTATTAAATAAAAGTGTAATATTTAATTTGGAATTGAATAGTGAATTAGTATTAAATACATGTTAAATTAGATTTAATGATGTAGTTTAATTTAATTCATGAATTCGTACTTTAAGTACTTATTCGCAAAAACGAGTTTGACTCGAACAAAATCAAATCGTTGTTTGAACATTGGATGATCACTTAATTATCAGATTAATTAATTTGATTAGATTGATTGATAGCATGCTTATGTGTGTGAATACGTGGTTGTGTTGTATGAATAATGTATATCGGATGGATATTAGTCGGGTGGGGCAATTTTAGAAATTGTTGTAATAAATTCGATTATAAAATTGGACCTGCGTGTCCAGCCTTATCACCTTCATTCTCTTTGTATTCTCTTCTCACCTATTCCCCTCCATGTAAATGAGGTTTCTTTAGAAGTGTAGTGTAACGGGTAGAAGTAATACAAGTGCTAGCTTGAGTGAGAAAGGGAGAGATTTGATCTAGGATCAATGTGTAAGTATCCATCCGCATATCATTATTATTTATTTTCATACTCGCTTTATTATGTATTTAGAATGCATGTTTAAGGGTGTATGATGATGAGACCTTAACAAAGATAATTAAATTGGTAGCCAATTTGCACGCGAAAAACCCTCGTTAAATATCAGCGTTTTTTCCTTCCATTGAGTGATTCTTGCTCAAGATCCGAGATTGGCAGGGGTGTTGGCCAAAGTCAAGCCCTTGTCCGTCGAAGATGTGTTTTAATCACGAGGCTTTGTTCCATATCGGTGTCGTGTCCAAGTTGTGGTTTGTTGGCCAAAGTCAAGACCACTTCTTGTCCATTGACATTGATTACGAAGCTTCCATGTCAATGGGTCCGCGCTTGACTGGGATCACTAGGTTTGTTGTGCCAAAGCCAAGGCCTAGTTGATTCAGAGGAAAAGGTTAGGGTATATATTCGATATATAGGCATATATTAGATATATGTTTGGGACTTGGATGTCCACCTACTGGATCTAGGAGTTGGATGAGATCCAATTGATCTTCGAGATCTACCTAGTTAATTATCATACAATTTGTTGGCCAAAGTCAAGATTGTGTGATATTTAACGGGATCCTAGCCCACTAGGAAACACGATTTCCCGAGTACTCGACAGAGGGTTAGAGGCTCGACGAAAAATAGTGGGAGGCAAGTATTGAATTTGCAACATTCGTTCGAATACTCGCTAAACGCGCTCATCTATATTTTACTCGTCATATTAATCAAAAGTATTAGTTGGACTAATATTTTATGTTGTTTTAAAATATATATATAGTTGGACTATATACAAACTCATTCGATATATAGTTGATTTTATAATTGGATTATAGTAATCAATATAATTGAATTAAATGATAGTTGATTTTATAATTGGATTATAGTAATCAATATTAAAATTATAGTTGATTAAATAATTGGATTATTGTAATCATTATAATGAATAGTACCTTATTAAATTGATTAAATAGTTGGACTATTGAAATCAAGAAAGAATTGAAAAGTTGAATATTTAAAATATATAATCCTTGGATTAAGTGTTTTAAATGATTTAATTTTCATTGGGAATTAATAATAGGTTACTTTATTGGATAAAATAACTTGTCCTATCTAAGCCCATAATTAAGCAAATAGTGGAGCATAAAATCTTTGGAAGATTTATGTGATGATGACTTTAGTGCTTAATTTAATATACTTGACAATAAATCTATCTTTAGATTTAAAAGGTATTAAAATTGCAATTAATAATTCTTGGAGAAAATTGACTATTCTAGTGGAGAAAAGTCAAAGTTTGCAATTGGGCTAGTTGCACAAGGTGCACATCATTTCGATATTCTAAAACCCAAGGCTTGGCCAAAGGTTTGTGAAACATTGAAAAGGATAATTGACATATCCCAAAGTGACTACCATTTGGATATGGAAGACACGAAGGAATTAAAGAAAGGGCGAGGCTCTAACTTAAAAATATTTGTCAAAGTTATGTTCACTACTAGTATTGAAATTGGATTTTAAATACTTAGTGTGGTACATAAAATATATGTATTGATGTTCAGAATCCGCTATGAGCTGGATACTGACTTCAAGCCGAGATTTCTCTGCGAATCGGAAACGGGACGAAAGTCGCTGTTTCGACCGTAGATACCTAAGTTTAGGAACTACCCTTGGGTATGTACTTAAAATAGGAACTGTTATAATGTAACTAGTTTGACTAGAGACATTATCTCTATATCTGTTTAATCCGTTGCGGATAAACCTTTATATTCTAGAACACTAAAGTGTTTTATTATATAAAGATGATACTGAGATAAACACATTAGATGTGAATAACAGAATTTATATTTTGAATATAATAAAATCTCAAACATATAAAAATGACAAATAAATAGCTCAAATTGATTTGATCAATAGAGACTTATTTGTGGCATTGTTGTCTAGGACACAATTGAACAAGACTCGTATATCCACACTTTTGAAGAGTGGGTACTAGGACTGATTTGACTATTCAAATAAGGTCTGCGAATCTAGTTTATTAGGTAAAGTACCTAAAATACTATTTACTTGGTAATAGTAAAAGGCCACCGATCTGTTAGCCCTATTCATGGTGAAGTAAGTGGGCCCATATCTAGCTAGGCTAGATGTGAACATGAATATTTCGTGACCTTAACGGATGTGGCATCACGTTATAGTTATGTGTTCTTTTGAAGAACACAAATCGAAACTTTAAAGTTTCGACACGAAGTAAATAAACAGATCGGCTATAGTATTATTCTGCCACGGTAAGACCGTAATGGAAAATACTTAAGCAGTAAGTTTCATACGTACATGAAAGAGTACGGTATTCTTTCAAAGAGGACTCCTCCCGAGACACGTCAGTTAGACGGTGTGTCCGAACTAAAAACCAATTTGTTGGACATGATAAGGTTTATCACGAGTCGCTCTGAGCTACTGTTTCCTTCAATAGGATATGTATTAACAGTGCAAAACTTATTTAGAATAAGGTTCCATATAAATCTGTTTGACAGATGTCATATAGGATATGAACAGGGAAGAAACAAGGTTTCTCATTCCTGATAATTGGGTATGCCAGGCATAACGTTTGGATGATACCAAACTAAGGACCCAAATTGGATAAGTGCCAATATAGGTTATCCTAAGGGAAACCTTAAGTATAGTACTTGTAAATCTCACATGAGAACAATGTGATTGTTGCTCACCATGCATTTTCCTGAGAGGAATACCGATATGCAGTGGTCAGTAGGAGGATAGTGATACTCGATGAAAATCGGAGTAATACTGTTCAAGGCACGAAGTCCTTAATGGAACACAAATAGTTCATCTATGATGAATCTATACCATTAACCTTCAAATACACAAGAAACTAGTAGATCGGATAGAGTCAGAAAACAACCTAGGGTATGGGTTTCTGATCTAACCTCATAAGAATGTCAATCTTATGAAGGTATATCCACCGACTACGTTTTGAGGAAGTGATACGAGGTATCGACTCCCTATTATGGCAAAGTGCCATAAGTCCGAAATGGATTCCATGCATAACAACTATTTGGATACTAGTTGTTGTACCACAAGGCATTGTGCCTATTGGTACATTAAACGTCTTCAAGGAAGACATACGTGGAAGGCAACATACCAACGTACAAAGCTGGGCTTTTGACGGAAAGGTATCGTTATCAACATTGTGTTATAACGGTTCAACCTTTTACCTGTTGCCATGGTAAATCCATTTTGAAGATGCTGTTGATAACTGCGTATTTCATTTGTGAAATGTGTCAGTTATAGATCAAAATCGCTTTCCTGAAAAGGAAACCTTTTGGAGAATGTTTATAACATTCTGACGATTTTGTATAACCGACAAACAAGGTTTGCGGGTTATTCGATCCATGTTTGGATTAATGCAAGCATAAGGTTCTTGAACTGTCGTTTTGAAATAATCATAATGGTTTATGATTTGAATCAAAACGAAATAATTCTTGTGTATATAAGGAGGTTAGTGGGAGAGCACACGACAGTGAAATTCCCATATAGCAATTGATGAAAGCTTGGCTTTCAATAGAAATTCTCCGTAGAATTCGGGGGAGTAACAACCTTTATTCGAGGAATAAAGATCTACTGGGATAGATTTGGAGTTGTTAACACTCTCTGGAAATTGTACATTTAAAATGTACTTGTATTGGTGTCTCATACGCTTTGAGCATATGGAGTCACGATCAGGTCAATCCAAGTGATAGTCACTGGATTGAAGTTAAGAACATCTGTTAGTATCTCAGAGAACTAAAGATGCTCTCTTAAACTATGGAGAAGGAGAACTTGAAGTGACTGGGATCACTGCTGCAAGTTTCCAAATGATAAATAATACGGTACTATTAAGTTTGAACACTGGGACAGTGAGCTGGAAATATTCCGAGCAAGATAACTGTTGCCGAATAAACAACAAATGCGGATTATTGCTACAGCTGAGGCAGCAAAAGAAGCCATTTGGATCGAAAATAAATCTAATTAGATTAGATATAGTTCTGTTAGCAGCTGAGCTAGGCGTCAGCACAGGTTAAGGAATTGAAGGTCTCATCGACGATCCAGATATATACTTCTATATCATCTGATTCGTTCGGATCACACATCGTGGCGATATGATGATCGTATAAATCGCGTCAGACGATTATCAAACAAATCCGCTGACGAAAACCTTTCCTCAGCAATTTGAGCGAACCGTACATAGTTCGGGTGTGGGACACTTGAGTGACTCGCTACGTGCCAAGTGGGAGATTGTTGGACAAAATGACCCATAGCGTCACTATTTGCACAGATCATTGTGTTGTTGTAGCAAATTAACTATGTGACAAGGAAATTGTACTCTCATCATTTGTGATTAGATCACCATAGATATATAAATGAAGAGAGGTCCCTATGATTAGTTCATGGATTGAGAATGATATGAGACAGTATCAGTCCCCGAAGGATTAATCATTAAATATCCCTAGCCGGAGTATTATCGAGACTGGACATCAATAATGCGGAATAGGCTAGTATTGTACTTGTGTGCGTTGTGAGGGCACAACGGCATAGTTCTCATATATATAAGTATCGGATACTTATGCAAGTGCGATAGGAGGTCGTGTTTCACCGATAGTACGGGAAACAGCTTCGCTCTGGATAGACCCCTCGGAATCCCATTGGTATTATGACTATGTGTCTATGGGAGGCCGAAATCAAGGTAGGTGTGTATAGTCTTAACCTGAGACTTACATCGCTAATACTTACGATAATCGATAGACTTTGGTCTTAGTGGTACAGGGCTTTAACCGGTTCTGCGTACACCACTTCTGGGTTTATCAGAGAGTCGTAGTGTATTGGGTGTGATGTCGAGACGGAAGTATCACTTCAGTCATAGTGGAGATGATGTCACGCAGGATACGGTACTAGTGCTCTTGAGTGATGCGCATCCAATCGGGATATTGTGACCAGGTCATGAATATCCGATTATAGAGACTATGTTACCAGACATCCGATATGTGTTTCGGACGGGGCAGACACTTATCCAGCCCCAGCCCTAGCACGTGACTATCCGATACTGGGCCGATATGCACAATACAATGGTATACTACGCTTGATACAGATCTTAAATATTCTCAAAATAGATATGTTCGGAGAATTGGGTAGACTTGGTGCTTTGCTAGGAGTCGACCTTGTCTCGTAAATCGGTAGAACATAGTACTTGGTACGTACGTGATTCGGATACACCGACGACCGTATTTACTGCCAACGTATCCGGGGATCTCATGGGTCGCTTCCCGATAATCCACCGATGACGCATAACTCGCACTCTTAAATAATCTGGGATTATATAGAAGAAAGAGAAAATTAATCTAGGATTAATTACAGAGATATTTTATCTAGGATAAAATATCATCTGAAGAGAGATAACGATTAATTTGGAATTAATCGATTAAATTAATATATTCGATATATTAAACGAAATTAGATTTCGACGCGGAATTAAAATTAGATTTTAATTCGGGCGAACGAATTAATTTAGAATTAATTCGTTAGCGATGTGAATAGTGAATTCGCTAGGCGTAATCATTTAATTACGACGCAACGGAAAATTCGCTAATTGAGAATTAGCGAACCCGAGCCCGAGTGTGATTGCGAGCGCATTCGTATTTTGAATTCGAGTGCGGCATCGCAAGTCGCATCAAGCGTCAAATCATTAGTCGCATCAAGCGTCAAATCACTTATCACTTTGAGTGATGTGACTTGACAACATGTCACTTTAATAAAGGTGATATGAATAGTGATGGACTAGATGTGTAATTGATGTGCATAGTGTTTACCTTTTTGTTTGACTTTTGAAATTCAAATTAAAGGTAAATGCAAGTGAAATTAAAGTGAATTTCACACAAGTATATAAGATATATTTGAAATGCATTTCATTAATAACTAATACACAATTTCATCTCTCATTTTTCTTTCTCCATCTCTCACGCCCAAGACTGTTTTCTTCACTGGTTTTGAACCAGAAATGGCGTGAATAAAGGGAGGCCAAGAGTGGTTTTTCATGGTGAAAATCCAAGTGCTAGCACACTTACGAGACTTGCGAAGGTGGTAGGGAGGTTCACCCATGAGCCGGGATCCGTTTGACGAAGCTTGGAGCTCCGTTTCTCAGCTCAAAATTCTGTTTTTGGAGGCAGTGAACTGCATCATTTGTGCGCCTATGGCAGTGGCTTTTTGGCCTTGATTCGTCTACAAATCGACTCAACCGATCGATGTGAGTATTCCGCTACCTCCGTTGATGTGTTCACACATGTATTTCATGTCTTGTTTGATCTTGGGACCTAGATAATAACCAACAATATTTGGGTATAGGATACTCATGCAAGTGTAATATGAGGTTGTGTTTTACCGATGGTACGGGAAACAGCTTCGCTCTAGATAGACCCCCCCGGAATTCCATTGGTAGTATAATTATGTGTCTATGGAAGTCCGAAATCAGGGTAGGTGTATTTGGTCTTAACCTGAGACTTGCACCGCTAATACTTGCGACAATCAATATACTTTGGTTTTGGTCGTCCAGAGCTTTAACCGGTTTCTGTGTATGCCTCTTCTGGGTATATCGAGAATCGTAGTGTGTTGGGTGTGATGTCAAGACGGAAGTGTCACTCCATTCATATGGAGATGATGATCGCGTAGGGATACAGAACTGGTTCTCTAAAAAGGTTACAACCGTCGGGATAATATGACTTGGTCATGATTATCCGATATTAAAGAGACTAGTTGCTCGTAATCCGATATATGCTTCGTACGGGGCAGACACTGTACCAGCCCCAAGCCTTCCATGTGATCATCCGATACTGGATCGAAATTTGCAATACTACGTATATTACGCCTGATATAGATCCTTATTCCTGTAAGGATAATTCTGGAGAATTTGGTAGGCATGGCGCTTTCCTAGAAGCCAACCTTGTCTTGTAAATCGGTACAAATGTAGTACTAGGTACTTACGTGTTCGGATAGTCCGACGACCGAATTTACTGCCAACATATCCGGGGATCTCATAGGTCGCTTCATAAAGATTCACCGATGACGTATGACTCGCACCTTTAATTAATCTGGGATTAATTAGAAGAGATATAAAATTAATCTGGGATTAATTGCGGAGATATTTTATCTGGGATAAAATGTCAATAAAAGAGAGATAACGATTAATTTGGAATTAATCTATTAATTAATATATTCGATATATTAAACGAAATTGGATTTCGTCACGGAATTAAAATCGGATTTTAATTTGGGCGAACGAGTTAATTTAGAATTAATTTGTTAGCGACGTGAATAGTGATTTCGCTAGGCATAATCATTTAATTACGTCACAACGGAAAATTTGTTAATTTAGAATTAGCGAACCCGAGCCCGAGATTATTTACGAGCGCATTCGCATTTCGAATTCAAGTGCGGCACGCAAGTCAAATCAAGCGTCAAATCATTAGTCGCATCAAACGTCAAATCATTAGTCACTTTGAGTGATGTGACAACTTGTCATTTGATTGATTGAGTGATGTGACTTGATGTGAATGGTTGGAAAGCTTTTTGAAAGCTTGAAAGACATATAATGTTATTATATTATTGGAGCCAAATTTTTGTGTTGACTTTTGGAAAGCTTTACACAAATATTTGGTATATGTTTTTAATTGGTTTTTTGAAATCAATTAACCTAACACTCTCTTCCTTCTCTCTTCTCTTCATACATGCCCTTGGGGCTGTTTTTTCTCCTCACTGGTTTGCCAAAACTGTGAGCCATAGGGAAGCAAAAGGTCATGATTTTGTGGCAAAATCAAGAGTGTTAGCACACTACGAAGTCATGCGAAGGTGATAGGGAAGTCCACCCACGAGCTTGGAATCGTTTGACGAAGCTTGGAGCTTGATTCTTGAAGCTTGAAGACGAATCCATGGAGGCCAAAACTGCAGTTTGCCGTGAGCAGTAAGGAGGGCAGTGAAGATTTTTTGTTGCCTCGCGCGTCGCTCAACCGATCGATGTGAGTATTCCGCAACTCCCTCGTTGTATTCGCACTTATTTTCAATGCTTGAAATGATCTTGGGATGCTTAGTATTTTCCAACAATATCAACATGAGATGTGCGCCTCGAAAACTTGACGGTGTAATCTATGTTTCCAAACCATAACTCGGATAACCTACGACAGATTGATTGTTAAACATATGTGATGACATGGACTTGTATAGTTCAGAAAGGTCGTTCGTGTTCTCTGCGAATTCAGAGGTTGCCGAATTGCGTACATATAAGCTAGGCTTATATGACGAACGTGTCTGGACTTAGAGAGTCTCACAATATGAAGTGTACTCGTTGAGCACTTGGGTAGCCGATAATTTTTTATAATAAATAATATTTGATATTGTAATTATCAACAAAAATAATTAAGTGTTATTGGATAATATTAATTACTTACTTTGACCCAATTGGATTAATTGGATTAATCAAAAATCACACATGGGCTTTGTTATAATTTCATAAATATCTCTACCATTGGAGGATATTTTGGTAATTACACATAGAAATTCAACTAATCCATTATTTAAAATTTTTCTTGATTTAATAGGATTAAATCAAAGTAATAGACAAATATGGTTAGTCACACCTAATTATATACATTTGAAAAAATTGGATTAAGCCCACGTTGATAAGTGTGGTTTTTACCCACTTATTCCTGCATTTTTAGCTTACTATTTTGTTAGTTTCCGTATCATTTAATGTATTTTATAGTTCTTTTATGTTTTATTTATAAGAAGTATTAATACATGAATCTTGGGGCATTTATATGTGTTTTGGGACCATACGGACGCATCAAAAGCACGCAGGAAGAGCAGAAATGCAGAAAGCATACAACCAGTCAAATCTCTCGCGCGTCGCGACGCACCTTCGCACTCTGCATACAATTTCCAGAGGTTTGGGCGTTGCGATGCCCACTTTCCAGCACCACTCAACGCCCAAAAAGCCCAATTTTAGGGTTTTAACAACAATATGACCCCAAGGCTTTATTATAAATAGATTAGTTCGTCCAAACTCAAAGGAGGAGGCTAATACACAACACAAAACACAAAACACTTATTTTTAGAGAGATCCAAGGAGGAGGATTGAAGAGCAACAAGATGAGATAAAGGTGGTGACGTCCGAAGAGGAAAGAATTCAATTCGGGTTTTATCTTCTTGTTTCTTTCTTAGAACTCTAATGATTTCCATTAGATTCAGGACATGTTTTTATTGATTTTATCTTTAGTCATGAACTAACTCCTTAATTCTGGAGAATGATGTAACTGATGCTAGAACTTTTGTGTTGTTTATCAATTTTGTTATGAAGTTCTATTAAGTTTATTATATTCTTTTGAATTTAATGTTTCATGTTTGCTGGCCACAGATTAAGATGATATATGTTTAGAATCTATCACTCGGGAGAGAGGGATTTTGAATAGGATCTAGAGAATATAACTGAGGGATTTTATAGAATTCAGGAGAATCTATAGTTCATTTGAAGTCGTTAACATAGAATCACAATACGTAATGATTTATTAATTACTAGATTTTTATAGGGATATCGAAGTCTGTAATTTACCTTTTTTTATTTGTTTACAAATGAAATGATTTCCTTCAACTCTCTGGAATGAGAGCTGAAAGAAATAGGGTATTTAACCCTAAATCCTTCAAACATTCCCGAAACACTTCCAAATACGTAAAATTAATTTTTAATGTAAAAACTAACATCAACGCATGTTATAGAACAAAAATCATATTTTTTAAAATATCAAATATTTTTATAAAAATATAAATTTGTTTTAAATATGTACTTGCGTAAATTTTGAATCCAAAACACAAACCAAATTAGAATCCCACAATGAATGGCTCACGAACAATTTTAGGTCACTCAAAAGTGGTCAAGTGATCCTAGAATGGTAGCAATAGCTCCAAGCTTTCATCTAGAGTTCCAAACTCTAATTTTAAATTTATGTCCAACATAAATATTTTGACCCAATCACAAGCAAATTGTGTTTATACTTCAAAAGTATTCATACATAATTAATTAGCCTAATTTCAACATCAAGCTATGTTATTATGTATCAAATACATAATTCATCACTATATGTCTCACTAATGATAACTCACTAATGAAAAATATAACATTGTAGACGATCAAACTTACCTAGCAAGGTTGATTCAAAGATCCAATCTATTTCTCCTTGTTGAAATATTGTGGACAACTTCCAAAGTTATTAAGCTTGACTCCAAGATCCAATCTTGATTCCAATACTAGTAAGCTTCACTCCAAGATCCAATCTTGATTTCTCATAGTTGAAATGTTATAGAGTTCTTCCAAAACTTCCCTAAACACTTCTCTAACTTAGGCTAATTTCTATAACTCCTCTTACTTGTTTTTAGCTTTCTCAAGCTTGATTAAAACCTTGCTCAAGCTTGCTATTTATACCAAAACTTAGGTAATTTTTAATTAATAAAAGTTCTAATCAATTTTTATGTGCGCTTAATTTAATTTATCCAAATATGTATAATTAAGTGTTACTAATCATCTTTGTCTACCATTTTGATTTATTCCAAAATAAATCAAGACAAAGTTTAATTAATGGATTAGTTACATGTCTACCACTTTTATTTAATCCAATTAAATCAAGCCAAATACACCTATTATTACATATTTGTAATTACCAAAATATCCTCCAATAGTATATTTATTTATAAAATTATAACAAAACTCTTGTGTGATTTTGGATTAATCCAATTAATCCAATTGGGTCAAAGTAAATAATCAATATTATCCAATAACACTTAATTATTTTATTGGTAATTATAATATCAAATATTATTTATTATAAAAAAAATTATCGGCTACTCAAGTGCTCAACGAGTAAACTTCATATTATGAGACTCTCTAAGTCCAGACATGTTCGTCATGTAAGTCTAGATTATATGTATATAATTCGGCCACCTTCAGATTTGCGAAGAACACTAACTATCGAATTGAACTATAAAAGTCGAGGTCATCGCATATGTTTAAGAGTCCATATGTCGTAGGCTATCCGAGTTGTGCATAGGAAACATAGATTACATCGTCAAGTTTCCAAGACACATATCTCATGTCGACATATCCACGATTCTTTACAACTAATCCGAAACCATTTTTGATATATACAATCCACCATAGGTGATCGATTTTGGCCAAAGTCTTAAGAATCATGACTTACTCACATGGATACCAAAACCCCTTATGGTACACATATGGGCCGATAGATTCTATCTTGATACGCATTTGATTAACGAGTGAATCAGTCCACACCCAACAACATCTAGCGGTTAGACCATGAAAGGTCTCTAACACACATGGCATCAAAGTGTGTAGGATCACACACAAAATCAATATTATCCTATAGTCAAAGGATCACATATGCTACACGACTCGAGGAGATTCCTATTGACGGTGGTGTGTACGTCCAACTATTAGGAATCACCTGTGAGTCATTCAGTATTTGCTCCAATGAATACCACATGTCTATATAAGTTTCCCTTGCTAATGGTACATCGGGTTAAACCATTTGAACTCCAATTCCAATATACGACATGTGCTAGTCTTATAGGTTATATTGTTAGTGTTCTACACATGCCATAAGATCTCTAAACAATGATTTGTGTATGAATAATCATAATAAGTTACGGAAATACTTACAATGATTTGGGAGAAATTTCAAAAATTTCTTCAAGGATGAAGAAGCTCCAAGCTTTGTGTTGAGTTCTAAACCATTGGGTGAGTTTCCCTATCACCATCAATTGACTCCCAAAGAGCTAGCTTTAACAAATTTTGAAGCAAAATTTGCCTTCCAAGGTTTTAGAGAAATCGGCAATGGGAGAGGAAAGAGAGAAGATGAATAGTTGATTTTTATTTTTCCAAAAAACAAGTTTTTGTGTTATGTTTTCCAAAAACAAAACTTAGTGTGTTGGAAAGAAAAATGCATTAAATGTATCCAACTACTTCCATCATCTAATGACTAGTTGATGTAAGTCAAGTGGGTCCCACCACTTTAAATTCCAAATTTAAGTTGACTTACACAACACACTTTGGGCCCGGGTTCGTTTAATCCGATTAAACGAATTTTCCGTCGCGATATAATTAAATCCAATTTAATTAAATAATTATGCCTAGTAAAATTAGTATGATAATCGCTTACGAATTAATTCCAAATTAATTCGTTCGCCCGAATTAAAATCCAATTTTAATTCCGCATTCAAATCCGACAACAATTAATATATCCAATATATTATTTAATCGATTAATTCTAAATCAATCGCGTTCTCTCTTCTAGACTAATTAATCCCATATAAATTCTTGCCCCAATTAATCCCAGATTAATTTTCTCTCTCATAATTAATCCCACATTAATTCTGTTCGAGTCAAATGTCATTGGTGAATCTTTAGGAAGCGACCCAAGAGATTCCCGGATATGTTGGCAGTAAATCTGGTTGTCGAACTATCCGACATGTGTGTACCCCGTATCACATTCTCACCGATTTTCAAGACATGGTTTGCTTTTAGCAAAGCACTGTGCCTACCCAATTCTCCAGAAATATTCAACGAGGAATATATAATCTGTATCAGGCATAGTATACAAAGTATTGCGTAATACGATCCAGTATCGGATGCACATGTTAGGCCTAGGGCTGGCTCTGTGTCTGCCCCGTACGAAGCATATATCGGATCCCCCATAACTAGTCTCTGTAATCGGATAATCATGACCTAGTCATATTATCCTGATAGCTGCATCATTTAAGAGTACTAGTACCGTATCCTGTGTGACCATCATCTCCATATGACTGAAGTGATACCATCTTAACATCACACCCAATACACTGCGATTCTCAGTAAACCCAACAGAGGCATACACAGAACCTGTTAAATCTCCGGACGACCAAAACCAAAGTAAACTGATTGTCGCAAGTATTAGCGATGCAAGTCTCAGGTTAAAGATCACATACACCTACCCTGATTCGGATTCCCATAGACACATAGTCATAATACCAATGGGACTCCGAGGGGTCTATCCAGAGAGAAGCTGTTCCCGGTCTAATGGCTAACAGAACCTCCTATCACACTTGCATAAGTATCCAATACTAAAATATATGAGAACTATGATGTTAAGCTTCCATAACGCGCACAAGTGTAATACTAGCCTATTCCGCATTATCGATGTTCAGTCTCGATAATACTATGACTAGGGATATTTAATAATTAAACCTTTCATGGATTAATAATGTCTCATATCTCATTAATCTGGTACTAATCATATGGACTTTTATCATTTATATATCCAAGTAATCCAATTACAA
This sequence comes from Zanthoxylum bungeanum, assembly GCA_019454045.1. Taxonomy (NCBI): domain Eukaryota; kingdom Viridiplantae; phylum Streptophyta; class Magnoliopsida; order Sapindales; family Rutaceae; genus Zanthoxylum; species Zanthoxylum bungeanum. The sequence goes on along the minus strand of SKCR01007816.1, from coordinate 839,004 downwards.
AATGATAAAAGAGCAATTTCCTTTGTCACACAGTTAATTTGTACAAAAACACCATGTCTTTTACAAATAGTGATGCTATGGGTCATAATTGTCCAAAAATCTCCCACTTGGCTCATAGCCAATCACTCAAGTATCTAACACTTGAACTATGTACATGTCGCTCAAACATTTACTGAGAAATAACTTTCGTCAGCAAATCTGCAATGTCGTCATCTGATGCGATCTTCTCGATCTTCACATTGCCACGATGTATGATCTCACGAATCAGATGAAACCGTCGAAGTACATGTTTGGATCATTGATGATACTGTGGTTCCTTAGCCTGTGTTATAGCCCCATTATTGTCACAATACAAAGGTACGGGCTCAGCTGCTAACGGATTTACTCCTAATCCAATTAGAAATTTACGGATCCATACTGCTTCTTTTGCTGCCTCAGTTGCAACAATATATTTCTCTTCTGTTGTTGAATCGACAACAATATCTTGCTTGGAAGATTTCCAGCTCACTGCTCTGTTGTTCAAACAAAATATGCACCCTAATTGCGACTTATAGTCGTCTTTATCGGTTTGGAAACTTGCATCGGCGAACCCAGTCAACTCAAGTTCTCCTTCCCAATAGACTAAGAAGGCATCCTTAGTTCGTCTAAGATACTTAAGGATTTTCTTAATAGCAATCCAGTGACCATCACCTGGATCGGCCTGATAGCGACTGCACATGCTCAAAGCATACGAGACATCAGGTCGCGTAAATATCACGGTGTACATGATCGATCCGACTGCGGAAGCATACGGGATCAGACTAATTGCATCTCTCTCATCTTGAGATTTAGGACACATGTTCTTAGATAGAGAGACGCCATATGACATCGGAAGCAGCCCCCTCTTTCTAGATCTATCCCAGTAGATCCTTATTCCCAGAATAAAGGCTGCTTCTCCCAGGTCTTTCATGGAGAATTTTAATGAAAGCCAAGCTTTCACCGATTGTAGCATGGTAATGTCATTGCCTAAAAGCAATATATCATCAATGTATAGGATAATGAATGTCAGTGCGCTCCCACTAACCTTCTTATATACACAAGAATCATCTTCGTTTTGAATGAAGCAATATTCTTTTATGATCTCATTAAAATGTTGGTTCCAAGAATGAGATGCTTACTTCAATCCATAAATGGGTCGATTTAACTTGCAAACCTTGTTTGCATATTTTTGCACGACAAAACTGTCAGGCTATTGCATATAAACATCCTCCAAAATATTTCCGTTAAGGAAAGCGGTTTTGACGTCCATTTGCCATATTTCATAATCAAAATATATAGCAATAGCAAGTATTATCCGAATGGATTTAATCATGGCAACGGGTGAAAAAGTTACGTCGTAATCGATACCATGTCGTTGATGATAACCTTTCGCTACAAGCCTAGCTTTATACGTTTGTATGTTGCCTTCCATGTCCGTCTTCCTTTTGAACACCCATTTACAACCAATAGGCTTAATGCCTTCTGGTGCATCAACCAGTGTCCAAACTTGGTTGGTATACATGGAATCCATTTCGGACTTCATGGCTTCTTGTCATAAAGTGGAGTCGATACCTTGTATCGCTTCCTCATACGTAGCCGGTTCATTATCCTCAATAAGATTAATGTCTACATGAGGTGAGATCAGAAATCCATACCTCTCAGGTTGTTTTCTGACTCTCTCCGACCTACGCGGTTCTTATGTATTAGAAGATTGTGGAACAGTCTCATCCTTGATGGACTGTTCGTGTTCCGAGAGGGGGTCGGTGCCAGGAACAGTATCACTCTAATTTTCATCGAGTTCTACTTTCCTCCCACTTATCATTGCATCTATGAATTCCTTTTTGAGGAAAACTGCATGAAGAGCAACAAATATCTTGTTCTCTTGTGGGTTGTAGAAGTAATATCCTATGGTTTCCCTAGGATAACCTACAAATAGGCACTTATCCGATTTGGGTTCTAGTTTGGTACCATCAAAATATTTAACGTATGCCCAGCATCCTCAAATCTTCAGGAATGAGAAACCCGATTTCTTTCCTATCCATATTTCATATGGAATCTGTCCAACAGATTTTGACGGAACTTTATTCAAAATAAGTATTGCATTGTTCAATATATATCCCCAGAAGGAAATCGGTAGCTCTGTGCGACTCATCATTGACCTTTCCATGTCCAACAAAGTTCGGTTTCTCCGTTCGGACACACCGTTCAATTAAGGTGTTCCGGGAGGAGTCCACTGTGAAATAATACCATATTATTTTAAGTAATCTAGAAACTCATTGCTTAAGTATTCTCCACCACGGTCCAACCGCAATGTTTTAATACTTTTTCAGGTCTATTTTTCTACTTCGTGTCGAAACTCTTTGAATTTCTCAAAAGTTTCCGACTTGTGTTTCATGAGATACACATAACCATAACGCGATGCATCATCTGTAAATGTTATGAAGTATTCATATCCACCTCTAGCCTGGCTAGACATGGGCCTACATACGTCACTATGAACGAGGGCTAACAAATCGGTGGCACGTACACCCTTACCACTAAAAGGTGTTTTATGAATTTTGCCTAACAAACAAGATTCGCAGACATCATATGAATTAGGATCAAATCCATCCAAGTATCCATTCTTCGAAAGAGTATATATACGAGTCTTGTTAATGTGTCCCAGAAGACAATGCCACAAATAAGTTTCATCCGTGTTACTCATTTTGAGCCTTTTGTTTGTCATGTTATATGTTTGAGATCGTTTATATTCAAAATATAAAGACCATTATTAACATCTGCTGTACATATCAAAATATCATATTTATATACAAAACACCCAGTGTTTATGAATACAAAGGTATACCCACATCGGGTTAAACTAGATACAGAGATGATGTTTCTAGTCAAACTAGGTACAAAATAACAGTCACCTAATGTAATTACATGCCCCGATGACAGATTCAAAACATAGGTGCCAACGGCCAAAACAGTGACTCTCGTCCTGCTTCCGACTCATAAGTCGATCTCACTTGAAGACAGTCTCCTGCTAATCTGCAGATCCTGCACATCAGTACATATGTGAGTAGCACATCCAGAATAAAAAAATCCAATTTTTAAATCCAGTAGTGGACATGTTTATTTCAATAACAAACATACATGAGGCCGGAGCCTTGCCCGCCCTCACTTCCTTCAAGTCCGCCTTGTACTCACGGCAGTCACGCTTCCAGTGACCCCATTTGCCACAATGTAGGCAGACGTCTTGAGATTTGTCATTAGTTTTCCCAGAAGACCGTGATGATTTAGCCTTGTCATTTTTCTTCTTTTTCTTCACACCCCCAGAAGCCTTCGGCCAAGCCTTGGCCTTCTGGGATGTCGAAGTAAGATGCGCCTCGTGCTTCTTACCCTTTAGAAGCTCTGGCTCTGCCTCTTTCAGCATCGCCATTAACTCTCCAATAGTCTTTTCTTGGTTCGTCATATTATAGTTCATGATGAACCCGCCCCAGCAGTCGGGCAGAGACTGTAAGATCAAATCTATAGAAGTCTCATCCTCGAAGGTAATGCCCAGCTGACCTAGCTGTTCGATGTCAGCAATCATATGTGACACGTAGTGCTTGACAGATGTACCCTCTGAAATACGCGAGCGAAAGAGCTTCTTTTGCAATTCGTACTTCTGAGATCTAAGGTTAGATCTGTGAAGATCCTTCAATTTCAACATCATGTTATAAGGATCCAATCCTTTGTTCTGACAACGAAATTGAGGAGTCATTGCAGCAAGCATGACAGATTGAGCAGTAAAGTTATCATCTCGATGAGTCTTCCAAAGCTTATGATCTACTGCCCGCTCATGTCCGGGCTCAAGCCTGAGAGGTCTCTCTATGACATAGAATAACTTCTCAGATCCCAAGACTATCCTGAGATTCATTTCCCAGTCTAGAAAATTAGAATCGTTAAAGACATTCTCGCCAGTGATTATGTCCATAACGCTAATCTTTCCAGCCATCTTGATTGCTATAGTCCAACTATCCAATCAACGATTTCAAGTACACTCAAAATGCAATGGTTACTATAGTCCAACTATATAACCAACTACAAGTGGTGTAATGTCTTGTACAGTCTAACTGTTCAAAGAAAGCAATAAATGATATTAGTCCAACTAATATATATATATATATAATATATATATATATATAACGAGATATAATAAAAGAGCGTGAATTAGCGAGTATTAAACGAAATTGTAAATTTAATACTAGCCTCCCACTATTTTTCGGTGAGCCTCTAACCCTCTGTTGAGTACTCGGGAAATCCAGTTTTCTAGTGGGCTAGGATCTCGTTAAATAACACACAACCTTGACTTTGGCCAACAAGCTGTATGAAACTTAACTAGGTCGATCTCTAAGATCAATTGGATCCCATCCAATTCCTAGATCCGGTAAGTGGACATCCAAGTCCAAAATATATATCCAATATATAATCCTAACCTGTTTCCTCTGAATCAACTAAGCCTTGGCTTTGGCTCAACAAGCTTAATGATTCCAGTTAAGCGCGACCCATTGACAGTGGGAAAGCTTCGTAATCCACGTCGATGTACAGAAGTGACCTTGACTTTGGCCAATAAGTCACAACTTCCCAAGACATCCGCGATGGACAATGATCTTGACTTTGGCCAACAAATCAAAGCCAATCTTGAATATTGAGAGAGAACCACTCAATGGAAGGAAAACGCTTAATATAAAAGTGAGGGTGTTTTTCATAAATTGGCAACCAATTTATTATCTTTGATTAGGTCTCATCATTCACCCTTAACAAATGCATTCTAAAATCATAATAAGGCGCGATAAAATAATAATGATATGCGGATGGATATATAATATAATTTGTTCCTAGACCAAATCTCTCCATTTTCACTCTCCCGCTGGCACTTTACATTCTTCTACCCAATTACATAACACTACAAGAAACCTCATTTGCATTGAGAGGAACTGGTGAGAAGAGAAATACAACAAGAATATGAGGTGAAAGGCTGGACACGCAGGTCCAATTTCAAATAAATACCATATTTACAACAATTTCCAAAATTACCCCACCCATCTAATATCCATCCCATATATATTATTCATACAAATACATCGAAGTATTCACACAAAGCATGTTGTCAATCAATCTAATCCAATTAATTAATCTTCAATTAATGATCATCCAATGTTCATACAACGATTTGATTTGCGCGAGTCCAACTCGTTTAAGAATTAATACTCAAAGTAAGTATTCTTGAATTATATCGAACTAAAATTTTAAATCCAATTTAAATTGTATCCAATACTAATTCATGTTTAATTCCAAATTAAACAATTTCACTTATAATAGTGCCTTTTAGACTTGGATTCCAAATCCAATCCAAATAGGTCTCAAAGGCCCAATTAGTATCCAATACTATTTCAATCAAGTCCAATGGGCTTTCAATTGATTCTTTAGGCATGGACTTTGGCCATTATGGATCCAACCCAAAATGCCAAGGCCCATTAAGGAATCACCATTTGCCAAAAATCAATTTTGGTCCATTAGGCCCAATTAAATTATCAAAGGCACAAAATCATATTTTGGACTTTATAGAAATGGTTTAGGCCCAATTGGATCCAACCCAATTGTCCAAAACCATACTTGGCCCAAACCAAGCCCATTAGCCCAAATACAACCAAATTAAATTAACATAACATTCCAAATATCATATTAATCCAATTAAAAGTGTAATTAACACAATTATTTAATTAATCTAATATTTCTAAAATATTAATTAATTTAATTAATCATGCTTAATCTTTCAATTCATGTCCAACACAAATTGAAGCAAAATCAATTCATCAAACATGCTTCATACTCACGGCAATAGCAAGAAACAACATTCAATTTTAATTTCAATCCAATTAAATCAACAATCAATATTCATTTCATGTTTATAACACATTCAATTGTTAAATTTCAAAAAATCACCATGAGTATCCTAGTGCAAAGTTTCGGCCATGCTTAAGGAATTGGGGAAATTTTGATCTAATCAATTTTTCACAAATCCAACAATGTATAACTCTAAGTCATCATCATCTAAGCACAACCAAACAATCAATTTAGAAATTTATGAGCTCCAAGCAAAATCCCCAAATTAAAGTGTATAAACCCTAGAATTCAAATCAAGTTTAGATGGCTCTAGATACCATTGTTAGTGTCCTACACATGCCACAAGATCTCTAAATAATGATTTGTGTGTGAATAATCATAATAAGTTGCGGAAATACTTACAATGATTTGGGAGAAATTTCAAAAATTTCTTCAATGATGAAGAAGCTCCAAGCTTTGTGTTGAGTTCTAAACCCTTGGGTGAGTTTCCCTATCACTTTCAATTGACTCCCAAAGTGCTAGCTTTAACAAATTTTGAAGCAAAATTTTCCCTCCAAGGTTTTAGAGAAATCGGCAATGGGAGAGGAAAGAGAGAAAATGAATAGTTGATTTTTGTTTTTCCAAAAAATAAGTTTTTGTGTTATATTTTCCAAAAACAAAACTTAATGTGTTGGAAAGAAAAATGCATTAAATGCATCCAACTACTTACATCATCTAATGACTAGTTGATGTAATTCAAGTGGGTCCCACCACTTTAAATTCCAAATTTAAGTTGGCTTACACAACACACTTTGGGCACGGGTTCTTTTAATCTGATTAAACGAATTTTCTGTCTCGATATAATTAAATCCAATTTAATTAAACAACTATGCCTAGCAAAATTATTATGATAATCGCTTACGAATTAATTCTAAATTAATTTGTTCGTCCGAATTAAAATCCAATTTTAATTCCGCATTGAAATCCGACTTCAATTAATATATTTAATATATTATTTAATCGATTAATTCTAAATCAATCGCATTCTCTCTTCTAGACGAATTTAATCCCAGATAAATTCTTGCCGCAATTAATCCTAGATTAATTTTCTCTCTCATAATTAATCCCAGATTAATTTTGTTCGAGTCAAATGTCATTGGTGAATCTTTGGGAAGCGACCCAAGAGATTCCCATATATGTTAGCAGTAAATCAGGTTGTCAGACTATCCGAAACGTGCGTACCCTGTATTACGTTCTAACCGATTTACAAGACATGGTTGGCTTCTAGCAAAGCATTGTGCCTACCCAATTCTCCAGAAATATTCAACGAGGAATATATAATTTGTATCAAACGTAATATACAAAGTATTGCGTAATACGATCCAGTATCAGATGTCACATGCTAGGCCTAGGGCTGGCTTTGTGTCTGCCCCATACGAAGCATCTATCGGATCCCGCGTAACTAGTCTCTATTATCAGATAATCATGACCTAGTCATATTATCCTGATAGCTGCAGCATTTAAGAGTACTAGTACCGTATCCTGTGTGGCCATCATCTCCAGATGACTGAAGTGATATTCCCATCTTGACATCACACCCAATACACCACGATTCTCAGTAAACCCAGCAGAGGCGTACACAGAACCTGTTAAAGCTCCGGACGACTAAAACCAAAGTAAACTGATTATCGCAAGTATTAGCGATGCAAGTCTCAGGTTAAAGATCACATACACCTACCCTGATTCGGATTCTCATAGATAGATAGTCATAATACCAATGAGACTCCGAGGGGTCTATCCAGAGCAAAGCTGTTCCCGGTCCAACAGCTAACAGAACCTCCTATTACACTTGCATAAGTATCCAATACCTAAATATATGAGAACTATGTCGTTAAGCTTCCATAAAGCGCACAAGTGTAATACTAGTCTATTCCGCATTATCGATGTCCATTCTCGATAATACTACGACTATGGATATTTAATGATTAAAATGTTTGTGGATTAATATTGTCTCATATCTTATTAATCCGGTTTAACCATATGGAATTTTATCATTTATATATCCAAGTAATCCAATTACAAAATGATAAAATAGCAATTTCCTTTGTCACATAGTTAATTTGTACAAAAACACCATGTTCTTTACAAATAGTGATGCTATGGGTCATAATTGTTCAAGATATATGAATTTGACCATATTTTAAAATCAACGACTAGGAATATTTACTTTAAGAATAGTTTATAATAGTAATATTATCTCAATGTCGAACCACCCAGTGTCCAGTATTACTATATGAATATTCTAAGGCCGATGTCATTCTCTGCATATATATATATATATATATATATATATATATATATATATATATATATATATATTATATATATATATATATATATATATATATATATATCGATCTAATATGCATAATGACATTACCATTAGTAAATGTTGAAATGAATATGTAGTTATTTTATTAATAAATAATAAAATATAATGTATAATACATTATTCGGATTGGTGCTTCAAGAACCAACTCCAACACTTCACATGCCACAGCCTGAATTGTTATTCCTCAATGTAACTTTTTATTCTTCTCCTCCTTAGATGAAGGCATTTCCCTTGAAGTTCCTGTTGAATCTTTCATTCTTGTAGTCTTTCTTTCACTTTCCTTTTAGACGATTAATAGCAGAGTCAAACTTGTTGTGCCACAATCGAAAGGAACAAGGATTCCTCTAACCATGAAAGTGTTTCTTGCACGCTATTCCTCCAACGGATCGTCCGAGCTTCCTACAGACTCCTGATCCTTAGTGGACTTCCTGCAAAATTTTGATTTGGGTTTCATAGGTTCCTGTACTAACTCCCCATTCCTCTTCTAAGTTGTCATTTGGTGTAGGAGTCTTATTTTTTGAGTCCATAAAATTTTCTTAAGGAACTTCTTATATTTCACCTTATACCACTGATTACTTGGCCGGACCCTTGGAGGAACCACAAATCTCAGTTGACTCTTCTAGATAGGAACAAGAGGTGGCTTGGTTCTTGGAGGAAACCAAGTCCTGATTGTGTACCCTTTTCCATTATTTAATATTGCTTGATCTTCCTGCGACAAGTACTTATTAGGAACCCAAATCTTGCGGATCACCCATCTTAGATGGGTTTTTGTGCTCTTTCATTTTTGCTTCCTCTTCAAATTCATTATCTCCCTTGAATCAAAAGTGATCATATTCACATTAGCCATTAGAGGGAATGGGTCTTCATCAACCAACATGGTCTAATTTTTCTTAGGAAACTCCAGAACTCTTTTATTGATTCTATCATGCACCAAACTTTTGAAATCCCGGCAAGAGTTAGTTGAATGATTGTACGAATTGTGATACTTTCAATACTCTCTTTCTTTAAGCTCATCCATGGTAGGAATTTTTTGATATAAGGTTAAAAACTTTTCCTTCATGAGGAAATCAAAAATCTCCTCGATTTTGGCAGCATCAAAAGAAAACTGTGAAGCATTGGAATTATCTGTCTTCTTCCATACTTTTGATGTTTTTTTAACCATGAGAGGACAAATATAGTATCCTGAACTGTTGAGATCTGCTACTCCTATTTCTTGAGTATCCACCTCTTAACAGTAAGTTCACATGGTTGTCTTCCTTCAATGGCTCTATTCCCTCAACAAAACCTCATAATCTATCACTTTAGCAGCAAACTCATAGAAATCCATGAATTCCATTCCCTGGAATTTCTTCTTCAACTCTATATCCAAGCCTCTCTGGGCCATTTTTACAAATTCTATCTCGGTAAGTAAATCTTACATATGTTGGACAATTATGACCCATAACATCACTATTTATAAAAGACATGGTGTTTTTGTACAAATTAAATGTGTGACAAAGGAAATTGCTCTTTTATCATTTTGTAATTGGATTACTTGGATATATAAATGATAAAAGTCCATATGATTAGTACCGAATTAATAAAATATGAGACAGTATTAATCCATGAAAGGTTTAATCATTAAATATCTCTAGTCGTAGTATTATCGAGACTGGACATCGATAATACGGAATAGGCTAGTATTACACTTGTGCGCGTTATGGATGCTTAACGGCATAGTTCTCATATATTTAAGTATTCGATACTTATGAAAGTGTGATATGAGGGTTTTTTAGTCGTTGGACCGGGAACAGCTTCGCTCTGGATAGACCCATCGAATTCCCACTGGTAGTATGACTATGTGTCGATGGGAATCCAAATCAGGGTAGGTGTATTTGGTCTTAACCTGAGACTTGCATCGCTAATACTTGCGATAATCAGTATACTTTGGTTTTGGTCGTCCGGAGCTTTAACAGGTTTTGTGTACGCCTCTTCTGGGTATACTGAGAATCGTAGTGTATTGGGTGTGATGTCAAGATGGAAGTATCACTTCAGTAATATGGAGACGATGATCATGCAGGGATACAGAACTAGTACTCTTAAATGCTGCAGCTATCGGGATAGTATGACTAGGTCATGATTATCCGATTACCGAGACTAGTTGCTAGTGATCCAATATATGCTTCGTACGGGGCATACATAATTCCAGCCCCAGGCCTAGCATGTGACATCTAATACTGGATCGTAATACACAATACATAGTATATTATGCCTGATAAAGATTATATATTCCTCGTTGAATATTTCTGGAGAATTGGGTAGGCACGGTGTTTTGCTAGAAGCCAACCATGTCTTGTAAATCGGTGAGAACGTGGTACCGGGTACACACGTGTTCGGATAGTCCGATGATCGTATTTACTACCAACATATCATGGGATCTCTTGGGTCGCTTACCAAAGATTCATCGATGACATTTGACTCTAACAGAATTAATCTGGGATTAATTATGAGAGAGAAAATTAATCTGGGATTAATTACGGTAAGAATTAATCTAGTATTAATTATCAGAGAAAGAATTAATCTGGGATTAATTCATGAAGAAGAGAGAACACGATTAATTTGGAATTAATCGGCAAAGTAAATTTAATAGTTAAATTGGAATTTACTATTTAATTTATTTAATTGGGTTAAAATAATATATCGGATATATTAATTGAAATTGGATTTCAATATGGAATTAAAATTGGATTTTAATTCAAGCGAACAAATTAATTTGGAATTAATTCGTAAGCGACTTTCGTAATAACTTTGCTAGACATTATTATTTAATTAAATTGGATTTAATTAAGTCGCGACGGAAAATTCGTTTAATCGGATTAATCAAACCTGAGCCCAAAGTGTGTTGTGTAAGCCAACTTCAATTTCAATAATTGGGTGGGACCCACAACTCATATCACATGTCAAATAAGTGATGGAAGTAGTTGGCCATTATAAATAAAGCATTTATTCCACACAACACACACACTTTTGGAAAGCTACTATTTAGATCTCCATTTCCTCTCAAAAACCCACCATTGTCGATTCTTGTTCTTCTTGGAGAAGAAATTTTGTTTCAATTTTTGGACAAAGCTAGCACTTTGGGAGTCAAAATAAGGTGATAGGGAAACTCACCCTCGAGTTTAGAACTCAACGATAAAGCTTGGAGCTTCTACATCCTTCGAAATTTTTAAAATCTCAACCGATCAATGTAAGTAATTTCCGCAACTTATCTTTGATTTATTCACACACAAATCAATCTTAGAGATCCTTGGCATGTCTAGGACACTAACAATGGTATCAAAGCGAGATCTAAGCTTGATTTGGATTCTAGGGTTTATATACTTTAATTTGGGATTTTTTTTGCTTGGAGCATTGATTTACCTAAATTGAATTTGTGGTTGTGTTTATATGATGTTGAATTGGATTTGTATATCTTTGGAATTGAGAAAAATTGATTAGATCAAAAATCTCCAATTTCTTATCATGGCCGAAAATATGCCCTAGAAGACTCATGATGATTTTTGAAAATTTCACAATTAGATGTGTTAATAGCATGAAATAAATCTTGTATGTTGATTTAATTGGATTGAAATCAAATTGAGTGTTATTTTATGCCAAATTGCCGTAAGCTATAAGCATGTTGGAATGGATTGATTTTGCCTCAATTTTGTGTTGGATATGAATTTGAGAATTAAAGCATGATTAATTAGATTAATTGATATTTTGGAAATATTAGATTAATTAATTAATTGTGGTAATTGCACTTTAATTAGATTAATATGTTATTTGGAATTATAAGATAATTTAATTTGTTGTATTTGGGCTTAATGGGCTTGGTTGGGCCAAGTATGGTTTTGGACAATTGGGTTGGATCCAATTGGGCCTAAAACCATTTCCATAAAGTCCAAATATGACAATTGGGCCTTTAAAAATTTAATTGGGCCTAATGGGCCTAAATTGATTTTTTGGCATAGGGTGATTCCTATTTGGGCCTTGGAATTTTGGGTTTGATCCATATTGGCCAAAGCCCACGCCTAAAGAATTAATTGAAAGCCCATTGAACTTTAATTGAATAGTATTGGATACTAATTGGGCCTTTGAGACCCATGAAGATTGGATTTGGAATCCAAGTCTAAAAGGTAGTAAAATAAGTGTAATTATTTAATTTGGAATTAAATATGAATTAGTATTGGATACAATTTAAAATTGGATTTAAAATTATAGTTCGATATAATTCAAGAATACTTACTTTGAGTATTTATTCTTAAACGAGTTGGACTCGCGCAAATCAAATCGTTGATTGAACATTGGATGGTTATTAATGCAAAGATTAATTAATTGGATTAGATTGATTGAATAACATGGTTTATGTGAATACTTGGATGTATTTGTATGAATAATATATATCGGATGGATACTAGAAGGGTGGGGCAAGGAAATTGTTGTAATAAATTTAGGAAATTGTTGTAATAAATTTAGAATTTATTTAAATTGGACATGTGTGTTCTCTTTACTATTTGTATTTCTCTTCTCACCAATTCCCCTCAATGCAAATGAGGTTTCTTTAATGTATTATGTAATTGGGTATAAGTATGAATAGTGCTAGCGGGAGAAAGGAAAGGGAGAGATTTGTTCTAGGAACAAATTTGTTATATATCCATCCGCATATCATTATTAAATTTATTCACGCGTTATTATTCTTTTAGAATGCATGTTTAAGGGTGTATGATGAGACCTAATCAAAGATAATAAATTGGTTGCCAATTTAAGCGAAAAACCATCATTAAATATTAAACGTTTTCCTTCCATTGAGTGGTTCTCTCTCAAGATCCAAGATTGGCATTGGTTTGTTGGCCAAAGTCAAGATCAATGTCCATTGCAGATGTGTTTGAACCATGAAAGCTATGTGTTTGAGTTGGTGCTCAGAGCGCCAATTTCCGGATGTATTTCTTTGAGAATACTACTGTAAAATATTATTATTATGAATAATATAAGCAGTTTCTGTAATATAATATATCTTTTAATATGGTAAAGATGTAATGACCTTAGAATGACTAGTCATGATGCAGTTACAAAAGCGTCACACCTGACATTGAGTTGTATCATGACGTTGTCATTCTCAGACAGTTCCTGGTCAAGGTTTACACTACTTGGTCAGTATAGTAAACCTGTTGAGATCGGTACATGTCGTATTCTAGAATATATGATTCCAATGGTTTCTCAATGAACCATGAGTCTTGGAGACTCGTATAGATGTGTAGGTGTTTATAGCGGATAAACACTGAATGACTCACCGAAGATTCTTAATGGATGGTACACCAACGTCAATAAGAATCTTCTCGGGTTGAGTAGCACTTGTGATTCTTCAACTTGAGATACCACTATGGGCGCATGAGACATCTTCTACACTTAGATGGCAGTCACGTCACCGATCTATTAAGATCATACATCCGCCTGTTCGTTAGGTGTAGATAGATCCTCAGGGTGTCCTGTGTGTGTCGAGATAGGATCCGTCTGTTCTGTGTACAGAGCATAGGTAGTCCATATATGATTAGAAATCAGATAAAAACCATGGGCCTGTGGTACATTTTAGAAGTCAGGTCTAAATGTTCTTTTAGAGATTGCTAATAGAGACGTCGACGGGATAGCCCTTATAGAGATTTGACGTTTACATCTATATCTCTGGGATATATCTGGATACCTGTGACGGAGGAATTATACATTTTCCATCACCTCGACCTGTATGATTCAGCGAGTTTATTCGTGGTCGTCATAATTTACGGGTGGGTAAATTATGGACACGAAATTGGATTTCGTGACGGATATGCCTGAATCTAGAGAGTCTCACTAATGAATTATACTCGTAGAGCACTAGGGCAACATTTATAAATAATATTGATTATTTATAAGTCATTTAAATATTAAACGAAAAATACATGTGTTGGGGACCCGATAGTCATTTCCTTAATTTTTGTGTATTTGCATTTAATGTTAGATTAATTCAAATACACATTAATTAATTATCAAATTGAGATATTTGACTAATATCATAAATATATGTATTTGATATTTATTGTAAATATAATACATATATTTAATATATTTGTATTTAAATAATTATTTAATTATTTAATTGTTAAATAATTAAATTAATTAAAGATATAAATATTTTAAGTTGTGATATTTTGTAAATGCTTTTTGGTTGCCTTTCCTTAATTTTTGTGTATTTGCATTTAATGTTAGATTAATTCAAATACACATTAATTAATTATCAAATTGAGATATTTGACTAATATCATAAATATATATGTATTTGATATTTATTGTAAATATAATACATATATTTAATATATTTATATTTATTTAATTATTTAATTGTTAAATAATTAAATTAATTAAAGATATAAATATTTTAAGTTGTGATATTTTGTAAATGCTTTTTGGTTGCCTTTGTTAACTTTAACCAAATCATTAAAGTTGTAATGATGTAAAGTTAACAAGTTGAAATTTCCTTAAATGAAACAAAATAAATATCTTGATATTTATATACCCAAAAATTCGGCCAAGGCCATTTTTTCAAGTATAAATTATTTGTTTCATTTTAGGGTTTTAATTAACCTAAAACTCTTATCAAAAACTCAATTGAAGAAGACAAAAGAAGCTTGAGAGAAAGAAAAAGAAAAACAAAGAAAAACTTGGATTTTAGTAAGTTTCTTCAACTTACTATTAGAAAAGAAAATATCTCTTATGTTCTAGGCTACATACCGATGATGTTCTCATGTTTTTCTATTCTTTATTCTTTGTGTTTTTGTTGGATGGAAGTTTGAGGATAGGGTTAATGCATGTAAATGGTCATAGAATGCTTCTAATATGTTAACAATCATTCTTTTGATGGTTTTAGAAACTAGTTTCCATTCTAGAGTTATTGACCCACTCTTAAATGACCTAGATTTATTCTATAGTTGTTTCATTGTGGTGAGGCTTGATTGGTGTGGAAGAAACTTGATTGAAGTATTGGATTTAATTAATTTGGCCTAATTTGTCCAATTTGTTGAAATTGAAAAATTAGGGTTTAAGACCACTTCCAAATTTGGGGCTTTTCATTTATGTTGTGTATATGATGCATATAAAATCTTATGTTGATTGGATATCATCTTGATGTGTTTTGAACATTAAAAGAGCAAAATGCACAATTTGGCCAAAAGGGGGGGCTCACGGCATTTGGACAAAAATTTGGTGTTCATGTTGCAATTTGATTTTTGATGTGTATGACATGTTAAAATCATCTTAGAAATGATTTAGAATCATCCAAAAATTGTTTCGAACAATTTAGGACTAAAATGAACAAAATACAAAGTTTTAGGGCAATTTGGTAATTACACAAAAATTTGATTTCTTGTGTAATATTTCATAATTTAATAATTGGATAATTAAATAAATAAGTTTATTTGATTGATCCGAGAAAAAAATTTGAAATCGGAAAATTTTTTATTTTCCAATATTCCGCTGCGTTGCCGGATTTCTGCCATAAAACCCCTTCAAAATAGTATCAGAGCAAGTCTGATTCTAGGCCCCCTAATATGATTAGCCCATTAAATTCAATATTTAATCTTGTTGTCTTAGTTTATACATGCTTGTTTTAATCTAATTTGATTAGATTTAGGGTGTATGACACTTTGCGGAAAATCCCTAATTAATAAGGTTTAAATGTAATTATGTATTTGATGCATGTTATATGGTCCGTCTTGTCAATACGGTTTATGAATATTTCTCTGTGACTACATCCGAGAGCGTGCCTATACTGTGAGGGTATAGCCGATAGAGATTTATTTATACCGGATGTATGTTAGATACTAGATAAATTCAAGCGAAAGCGCAATCTTGAACGTGCCCTAGCTGTCAGGGTTACGCGAGTAGCTTGAGTTTATCATTGACGAGTTTAACCTTGGTACATCTCCTTGTGGGCCTGCCTTAGCAGTCACAACGAGAAACGACCAGGACCGGAAACCCAGGAGTCACGAGTGAGTGATTGACAAATGAGTTGTCTACATGATGAATATACGTATGCGAGACCATACCTCTGCTGCGAGCTGAAATATATTCATGGGATCCACCTTTCACTATTTGCATTTAATTTAATTATTAAATCTTTGTATTCTGTTTGGGGATTACAATATTGCATGATTCAGTGGGAGTGACATTTTTAGATTAAAAATCCATTATCTAGTTAATGATTTTGATATTTTATGAAACTGCTTAATTTCTGCTAACCGTTTTTCGTGATCTATATGATAGATTTGCGATGGCGGCACCATCCACTAATCAGCTTGCGTGTATGTTAGATGTGAATAAACTTAAGGGCGCTGAGAACTTCACCGATTGGGACTTGGATTTGAGGATTGTCCTCGATTCCGAGAAGTTGGGATATATTCTTGAGTGTCCGATGCCCCTTGCTGTGGCAGAGGACGCAACACCGGAGGAACGCGAAGTCTTCCAAGCTTGGAAGGATGATGATTTAAAAGTTAAATCATACATCTTAAGTTCGCTTTCACTGGGACTCAAGAAACAATACTATGGCATATTAGATGCGTATAGTATGATGACATGATTAAGAGAATCGTTTGAGAACCAAGAACAAGTCATTGTTCACAATGTCACAATGGAACTGTTCCATGCGCGATTGGATGAGGGGCAAGCTGTGAGCTCGCATGTTCTTCATATGATCGATTTGATCGATCAGCTGAGGCAACATAATCTCCCTCTGAATGACATTCTCGGTAGGAGTGTCATTTTTGGTTCGCTCTCAACTTCATATCGCCAATTCATGATTCAACATGAATGGGATTATCTGCACCTACCATGAGCTGCATATGATGTTGCTCACGGCGGAAGAGGACCTCAAGAAGGGAGTACCGACTCGCCCTCCCAGAACTACTTCACTTTTACTTCTTCCCAGACTTGGTCAAAAGGAAAGAAGAAGAAGGGTTTCGGTCCTCAACCACAGGCAAAGATAGCAAAGCCTAAGAGGGCTTCTGACGATAAGTGCCATCACTGCAGCAAAGTCGGGCATTGGAAAAGGAACTGTCCTGACTACATTGCCCAACTGAGGAAGGAGAGAGCATCTACATCAGGTATATTTATTTTTCCAGTTATTGATATATCTTTGTCTTGTGAAGTCGCTACATCCAGCTGGATTTTACATTCTGCTTGTCCTATTCACATTTGCAATTCGTTGCAGGTGCTGAAGGAAAGTAGGATACTGAAGCCTGAAGAGATGCAGTTGCGATTCGGGAGTGGAGACTCTCTAGATGCAGTTGCAGTGGGAGTATGCGAGATCTCATTGCCGAATTGGACACTTTTGTTATATGACTGTCATTTTGTACCTGGATTTGTAGCTAATATTATATCTCTTTTGTATTAGAGAGATAAGGTTATTGTATTAATATTAAGAACTGTTCTTTGTATTTATATGATAAACGTAATATTCAGATCCTTTGTTGTCCAAATAAGCATGGTCATTATACATTGCAAACTTCTAACGATATTTTAAATACTGGAGTTAATAACGTAGTTTACCTGTTGTTAATAATACTCAACTTTGGCATATGCGGCTAGGTCATATAGGCGTTAAACGCCTTACCCAATTGGTTAGGAATGGTTTGATACCAGATCTTACCATTGAATCCTATCCAACTTGTGAATCATGTATTCAGGAAAAGATGACCAAAGCCCCATTTTCTGGTGTTGGACACCGCGCCACTAACTTACTGGAACTCGTACATTCTGATGTATGTGGTTCACTAAGTCAGACTGCTCACAGTGGTTATTCGTACTTCGTTACCTTTACCGATGATCTGTCACGGTACGGTTATGTCTATTTGATGCGACATAAATCGGAAACCTTTGAAAAGTTCAAAGAGTTCCGAAATAAAGTAGAAAAACAAACTGGTCAATATATTAAATGCCTTCGATCCGATCAAGGCGGAGAATATATGAGTGGTGAGTTCAATTATTATTTGAAGGAGAATGAGATTCTCGCTCAATATACTCCTCCAGATACTCCACAATACAATGGAGTGTCTGAGATGAGAAATCAGACTTTATTGGATATGGTCCGATCGATGTTGAGTTTCACAGATTTGCCCTATTTCTTATGAGGCTACTCTCTTTTAACAGTTGCACATCTTTTGAATAAGATTCCTTCAAAAGTTGTTCCTACGACTCTGTATGAGATATGGTTCGGTAGGAGACCAAATCTTAGTTACATTAAGGTTTTGGGTTGTCCTGCATATGTCAGGGTGACTCAGCAAGATACGTTTTCGCCTCGAGGGAAAAAGTTTAGGTTTGTCAGATATCCTTCGAATACGAGGGGATATCTATTATATGATACCGAGCATCGAAATATGTTTGTAGCTCGCTTCACAAGATTTCTAGAAGTATAATTTTTTTCAGAAGGTGGTAATCATAGACAGGTTGAACTTGATGAAGTCCAACCTGAAAACAACGAACCAACGGAGGAACCCAAAGTTCAAGAAGATGAAGGACCTTCAACGCACACACTCCATAGGTCATAAATGGTATCTAGACCTCCTGAATGCTTGTATTTGATATAAGAAAAGAGTCTAGATGTTCTCTTAGTTGAAGAGACTGATCCTTTTACCTATAGAGAATCGATGGTGGACATCGACTCCGTGAAATGGCAAAGTGCTATGAAATCCGAGATAGACTCAATGCATGAGAATCAATTTTGGGACTTGGTTCCGCTTTCTGAAGGAATTTTTCCTATCAGTTGTAAATAGGTTTACAAAAGGAAGCGAGGGCCTCACGGTAAGGTTGAAACTTACAAGGCCCAACTGGTAGCAAAAGGTTACACGCAGCGACCTGGTGTCGACTACGATGAAACTTTTTCACCAGTTGCAATGCTTAAGTCTATTAGGATTTTTCTTTCTATAGTTGCGTATCATGACTACGAGATTTGGCAAATGGATGTCAAAATGGCTTTTCTAAATAGATTTCTTGATGAAGAAATCTATATGGAACAGCTGGAAGGTTTTGCATCCAGCGAAAACTCGGGTATGGTGTGTAAGCTTAAGAAGTCCATTTATGGACTTAAACAAGCTTCACAAATTTGGAATCTTCGATTCGATGAGATTATTATATCGTATGGTTTTCTCAAGAATTCGAAAGAATCATGTGTGTATCAGAAGACCAGTGGGAGCATGGTCGTATTTTTAGTCCTATATGTTGATGACATCCTAATCATTGGGAATGATATAGGAATGTTATAAAGCTCAAAGCATATCTCTGTAAGAATTTCTCCATGAAGGATCTGGGAGAAGCTTCCTATGTTTTAGGGATAAAAATCTATAGAGATAGACAAAGGAAGCTTATTGGGTTATCCCAATCAACGTACATAGATAAGATCTTAGAACGATATAACTTTGGTAACTGTAAGACAGCAAACATACCGTTCAGACATGAGATTCATCTTTCAAAGAGATGAGTCCACAAACAGAAGATGAGAAGGTTAGAATGTCTAACCAACCTTATGCTTCATGTTTGGGTAGCATAATGTATGTCATGTTATATACTAGGCCTGATATCAGTTTCGCTGTTAGCGTAACTAGTCGATATCAGTCCAACCTAGGTAATGACCATTGGATGGCCATTAAACATATCCTTAAGTATCTTAAAGGTATTAAGGATAATTTAATTATTTATGGAGGAAGTGAACTGCAAGTTAACGGGTATACAGATTCTGACTTCCAGTTGGATCCCGATGATAGAAAGTCTACACCGAATTCATCTTTACCCTTAACGGAGGTGCAGTTTGCTGGAAGAGTTCCAAACATGTATCTGCAGCAGATTCCACCACTGAGGCGGAATACATTGCAGCTTTTGAAGCTGCAAAGGAGGCTGTGTGGATAAAGAACTTTATCACAGAATTTGGAGTTGCCCCAAGTATCGAGAATGCGATTCCGTTATACTGTGATAATACTGGAGCCATTGCGTAAGCAAATAAACCGAGGGCGCATCAGAATTTGAAGCATGTGGAACGAAAGTACCACAACATTCGAGAGAATATGTCGCGAGGGGATATTATCGTGTGCAAGGTACCGATTTAAGATAATGTATCAAACCCACTGATGAAGGCCATACCTCCGAAGTTGTTTGCTAAAAAAGTATAGTCGATGGGTATTAGATACAATCGATATTGACACTAGAGCAAGTGGGAGATTTTGTTGGGGTTGGTGCTCAGAGCGCCAATTCCTGGTTGTATTTCTTTGATAATACTACTGTAAAACGTTATTATTATGAATAATATAACCAGTTTCTGTAATATAATATATCTTTTAATATGGTAAAGACGTAATGACCTTAGAATGACTAGTCATGATGTTGTTGCAAAAGCGTCGCAACTGAAATTGAGTTGTATCATGACGTTGTCAATCTCAGATAGTTTCTGGTCAAGGTTTACACTACTTGGTCAGTATAGTAAACCCGTTTAGACCGGTACATGTCGTATTCTAGAATATATGATTCCAATGGTTTCTCAATGAACCATGAGTCTTGGAGACTCATATAGATGTGTAGGTGTTTATAACGGATAAACACTGAACGACTCACCAAAGATTCTTAATGGATGGTACACCAACGTCAATGAGAATCTTCTCGGGTTGAGTAGCACTTGTGATTCTTCGACTTGAGATACCACTGTGGGCACATGAGACATCTTCTATACTTAGATGGCAGTCACGTCACCGATCTATTAAGATCAGACCTCCGCTTGTTCGTTGGGTGTATATAGATCCTCAGGGTGTGCTGTGTGTGTCGAGATAGTATCTGTCAGTTCTGTGTACAGAGCATAGGTAGTCCATATATGATTAGCAATCAGATAATAACCATGGGCCTGTGGTACATTTTAGAAATCAGTTCTAAATGTTCTTTTATTGATTGCTAATAGAGACGTCGACGAGATAGTCCCTATAGAGATTTGACGTTTACATCTATATCTCTGGGATATATCCGGATACCTGTGACGGAGGAATTATACATTTGCCATGACCTCGACCTGTATGATTCAGCGAGTTTATATCTAGTCATCATAATTTACGGGTGTGTAAATTATGGACACGAAATTGGATTTCGTGACAGATATGCCTTAATCTAGAGAGTCTCACTAATGAAATATACTCGTAGAGCACTAGGGTAACATTTATAAATAATATTGATTATTTACAAGTCGTTTAAATGTTAAACGAAAAATACATGTGTTGGGGACCCGATAGTCATTTCCTTAATTTTTGTGTATTTGCATTTAATGTTAGATTAATTCAAATACACATTAATTAATTGTCAAATTGAGATATTTGACTAATATCGTAAATATATATGTATTTGATATTTATTGTAAATATAATACATATATTTAATATATTTATATTTAAATAATTATTTAATTATTAAATAATTAAATAATTAAATTAATTAAAGATATAAATATTTTAAGTTGTGATATTTTGTAAATGCTTTTTGGTTGCCTTTGTTGACTTTAACCAAATCATTAAAGTTGTAATGATGTAAAGTTAACAAGTTGAAAATGCCTTAAATGAAACAAAATAAATATCTTGATATTTATATACCCAAAAATTCAGCCAAGGCCATTTTTTCAAGTATAAATTGTTTGTTTCATTTTAGGGATTTAATTAACCTAAAACTCTTATCAAAAACTCCATTGAAGAAGACAAAAGAAGCTTGAGAGAAAGAAAAAGAAAAACAAAGAAAACCTTGGATTTTAGTAAGTTTCTTCAACTTACTATTAGAGAGGAAAATGTGCCTTGTGTTCTAGGATACATACTATGATGTTCTCATGTTTTTCTATTCTTTATTCTTTTTGTTTTTGTTGGATGGAAGTTTGAGGATAGGGTTAATGCATGTAAATGGTCATAGAATGCTTCTAATATGTTAACAAGCATTCTTTTGATGATTTTAGAAACTAGTTGTCATTCTAGAGTTATTGACCCACTCTTAAATGACCTAGATTTGTTCTATAGTTATTTCATTATGGTGAGGCTTGATTGGTGTGGAAGAAACTTGGTTGAAGTGTTGGATTTAATTAATTTGGCCTAATTTGTCCAATTTGTTGAAATTGAAAAATTAGGGTTTAAGACCACTTCCAAATTTGAGGCTTTTCATTTATATTGTGTATTTGGATGTGTATATGATGCATATAAAATCTTATGTTTATTGGATATCATCTTGAATTTTTTTTAACATTAAAAGTGTAAAATGCACAATTTTGCCAAAAGATGGGGCTCACGACATTTAGACAAAAATTTGGGGTTCATGTCGCAATTTGATTTTTGATGTGTATGACATGTTAAAATCATCTTAGAAATGATTTAGAATCATCCAAAAATTATTTCGAACAATTTAGGACTAAAATGAACAAAATGCAAAGTTTTGGGGCAATTTGGTAATTACACAAAAAATTGATTTCTTGTGTAATATTTCATAATTCAATAATTGGATAATTAAATAAATAAGTTTATTTGATTGATCTGAGAAAAATTTTTGAAATTGGAAAATTTTTGATTTTCCACTATTCCGCTGCGTTACCGGATTTCCGCCATAAAACCCCTTCACTTTGTTATATATCGCATATCTTGGGCGGTTGTGACTTGTTGGCCAAAGTCAAGGTCACTTCTAGTTCATCGACGTGGATTACGAAGCTTTCCCACTGTCAATGGGTCGCGCTTAACTGGAATCATTAAGCTTGTTGAGCCAAAACCAAGGCTTAGTTGATTCAGAGGAAAAGGCTAGGAAATATATATTGGATATATATCTCGGACTTGGAGGTCCACCTACCGGATCTAGGAAGTGGATGGGATCCAATTGATCTTAGAGATCTACCTAGTTAAGTTTCATACAGCTTGTTGGCCAAAGTCAAGGTTGTGTGTTATTTAACGGGATCCTAGCCCACTAGGAAACTAGGTTTCTCGAGTACTCCACAGAGGGTTAGAGGCTCGCCGAAAAATAGTGGGAGGCTAGTCTTAAATTTGCAATTTCATTTAAATACTTTCCAATACGCGCTCCTTTTATTTTATTTATCGTTGTTATAAATATATTAGTTGGACTAATATTGAATATTACTTTCTTTAAACAGTTAGACTGTACAACACGCTACTCTATTTATAGTTGGTTATATAGTTGGACTGTAATAGCCATTACATTTTGAGTATACCCGAAATCGTTGATTGGATAGTTGAACTATTGCAATCGAGATGGCTGGAAAGATGAGCGTTAAAGGACATAATCTTGGGTGAAACTCTCTTTAACGGCGTAAATTTTCATATTGGGAAATGAATCTCAGGATAGTCCTGGAGCTGAGAAGTTACTCTATTGGATAGAGAAACCTCTCGGGCCCTGAGCCCGGAGTTGAGCAAATAGTATAGCATGAGCTTAGAAAGACTTATCGTGATGATAACTTTAGTGCTCAATCTGTTATGCTTGCCGCAATGACTCCTTAATTTCATCGTCAGAACTAAGTATTAGATCCTTATACCATGATGTTGAAATTAAAGGATCTTCATATATCTAACCTTAGATCTTAGAAGTACGAATTGCAAAAGAAGCTCTTTCGCTCGCGTATGTCAGAGGGTATATCTGTCGAGCAGTAGGTGTCGCAGATGATTGCTGACATCGAACAGTTAGGTTAGCTGGGCATTACCTACGAGGCCGAGACTTCCATAAATTTGATCTTACAGTCTCTGCTCGAATGCTGGGGCGGGTTCATCATGAACTAAGAGAAAACTCTTGGAGAGTTAATGGCTATGCTCAATGAGGCAGAGCCGGAGCTTCCAAAAGGGTAAGTAACGCAAGGCGCATCTTACTTCGACATCCCAGAAGGCTAAGGCTTGGCCGAAGGCTTCTGGGGGTGTGAAGAAAAAAGGGCAAAGGTAAAATCGTCACAGTCTTCTGGGAAGACAAATGACATATCCCAAGATGTCTGCCTAAACTGTCGCAAACGGGGTCACTGGAAGCGTGACTGCGATGTGGACAAGGCAGACATAAAGGAAGTGAAGGCGAGCAAGGCTCCGACTTCAGGTATGTTTGTTATTGTAATAAACATGTCCACTACTGGTTTTAAAAATTGGATTTTGATACTGGATGTGGTACATACATATATACTGATGTGCGGCATCTGCTGATTAGCAAAAGACTGGCTTCAGATGAGATCGACCTGCGAGTCAGAAATGGGACGAGAGTGGCTGTTTTGGGTGTGGGAACCTAATTAAGAAACTGTTATAATGTACCTAGTTTGACTAGAAACATTATCTCTATATCTAGTTTAACCCGTTGCGGGTATACCTTTAAGTTCTAGAACACTGGATGTTTTGTTTATAAAAATGATATTGAGATATACACATTAGATGTGAATAACAGTATTTATATTTCGAATATAAATCAAACATATAACATGACAAACAAAAGGCTCAAACTGAGTAAATCAGATGAGACTTATTTGTGGCATTGTTGTCTGGGACACATTAACAAGACTCGTATATCCACTCTTTGAAAGAATAGATACTTGGACGGATTTGATCCTAATTCATATGATGTCAGCGAATCTTGTTTATTAGGGAAATTGCTTAAAACGCCTTTTAGCAGTAAAGATGTGTTGGACAATTATGACCCATAGCATCACTATTTGTACAGATCATGGTGTTGTTGTATAAATTAACTATGTGACAAAGGAAATTCCTCTTTTATCATTTGTAATTAGATTACCAAGATGTATAAATCATTGAAGGTTCTTATGATTAGTTCCGGATTGAGATGATATGAGACAGTATCAATCCACGAAGGTTTAATCATTAAATATCCCTAGTCGTAGTATTATCTAGATTGGACATCGATAATGCGGAATAGACTAGTATTACACTTGTGCGTGTTGTGAGAGCATAACGACATAGTTCTCATATATTTAGGTATATGATACTCATGCAAGTGTAATAGGAGGTTGTGTTTACCGATGGTACAGAAACAGCTTCTCTCTGGATAGACCCCTCGGAATTCCATTGGTAGTATGACTATGTGTCTATGGAAGTCCGAATCAGGGTAGGTGTATTTTGTCTTAACCTGAGACTTTCACCGATAATACTTGTGACAATCGATATACTTTGGTTTTGGTCGTCCAGGGCTTTAACAGGTTCTGTGTACGCCTCTTCTGGGTATATTGAGAATCGTAGTGTATTGGGTGTGATGTCAAGATGGAAGTATCACTTCAGTCATAGTGGAGATGATGATCACGTAGGATACGGAACTGGTGCTCTTTTTTACTACAGTCATCGGGATAATATGACTAAGTCATGATTATCCGATTATAGAGACTAGTTACCAGAGATCCGATATGTGCTTCGTACGGGGCAGACACAATTTCAGCCTCAGGCCTAGCACGGGACATCCGATATTGGATCGCAATACGCAATACTACGTATAGTACGCCTGATAAAGATTACATATTCCTTTAAGAATATTTCTAGAAAATTGGGAATGCACGGTGCTTTGCTAGAAGCCAACCATGTCTTGTAAATCGGTAAAAGCGTAGTACTAGATACGTACGTGTTCGGATAGTCCGACGACCGGGTTTACTGCCAACATATCCGGGGATCTCATCGGTCGCTTCCCGAAGATTCACCGATGATGTATGACTCGAACATAATTAATCTGGGATTAATTAGAAGAGAGTGAAAATTAATTTAGGATTAATTACGGAGATATTTTATCTGGGATAAAATATTATTTAAAGAGAGAGAACGATTAATTTGAAATTAATCGATAAAATAATATATTCGATATATTATACGAAATTGGATTTCGACGCGGAATTAAAATTAAATTTTAATTCGGGCGAACGAGTTAATTTAGAATTAATTCGTTAGCGAAGTGAATAGTAATTTTGCTAGGCATAATTATTTAATTAAATTTGATTTAATTACGTCGCAACGGAAAATTCGTTAATTCGGAATTAGTGAACCCGAGCCCGGGAGTATTTGCGGGCCCACTCGCATTTCGAATTCAAGTGCGGCCCACAAGTCATATCAAGCGTCACATCATTAGTCATTCAATTGATAGATGTGTTGTCACTTTGAGTGATGTGATGTCTAGTCACTTTTGATTGATGGTGGTGGTTGGAAGGCTTAAATGCCATGTACCATTTTTTGAATTTGATATATCATTTAATTGTTTTTGAAGTCAATTACAACCAACACATCTTCTTCCTCTCTCTCTCACACTCACGGCCTTGGGCCATTTTCCTCTCCAAAAATTCTGCCATTTCCGAGAGTTTGCAAGAAGAAATAAGGGAATTTTGTGGCAAAATTTCCAAGGTGCTAGCACACATTAGGAGTCATACGAAGGTGATAGGGAAACCCATCTATGAGCATGGATTGCACACTCAAGCTTGGAGCTTGACCGAATCATGGAGCACAAAATTGTTGGCCAAAGCCGTGAGCTTCATGGAGCAAAAGCTTGAAGAATTTTTGTTGTTCCTCGCATCGCAAAAGCCGATCATTGTAAGTATGATTCCGCCATACTTCTTTATCGTATTCACACATGATTTCTATGCTTGAATGATCTTGGGACTAACCTAGAAACCCAACAATGGTATCTTGAGCCTTGTTTAAGCATGAAATTGTAATTAGGGTAAAATTGGGTAAAATTGATTAAAGCATGTTTGGATCAAATTGATTGTTTAAATATGCTTGAATGATGATAACATAGTGTTAGGCATGATCAATTTGATGAAAATTGAATTGGATGAATTTTCCCCAAAATGTTTGGCTTGGCCGAATCTAGTGGTGCCCTAATATCATGGTGATTTTTATTTTTTGAATCATTGGATGAGTTTGAAAGACTTGGGAAATGTTAATTTAAGATTTAATTGGATTGAATTTGGAATTGGACATTAAATCCCAAATTACCGTGAGTGACATTGCATGGAAAATGATTGATTTTTTATTCAATTGTGTTGGACATGTATTGATGATAATAAGCATGATTAATTATCTAAATTGGTATTTTGGAAATGTTAATTTGGTTAATTAATCATGGCTATACACTTAGATTAATTTAATTGTGAAATTTGGAATTTTGTAATTTAATTAATTGGGCCAAATTTGGAATTGGGCTTGAAAAGTTGTATTTGGGCTTAATGGACTTGGTTGGGCCAAGTTTGGTTGAGGCTAATTGGTTGGATCCAATTGGGCCCAAAACCATTTCTATAAAGTCCAAATATAACTAATGGACTTTTAAAATTTTAAATGGGCCTAATGGGCCTAAATTGGTTTCTTGGCAAATAAGGGTGATTCCTTAAATGGGCTTTGATATTTGGGTTTGACCCATATTGACCAAAAGTCCATGCCTTATGAAATTAATTAAAAGCCCATTGGACTTTAATTAAATTAACATTGGATGTTAATAGGGTTTTGAGACCCGTAACGATTAGATTTAGAATCTAAGTCGTAAAGGCATATTAAAAAGTGTAATTATTTAATTTAGAATTAAATATAGAATAAGTATTAAATACAAATTAAATTGGATTTAATATTGTAGTTTAATATAATTCAAGAATTCGTACTTTGAGTATTTATTCGTAAAACGAGTTGGACTCGCGCAAAATCAAATCGTTGTTTGAACATTGGATGGTCATTAATTTCAGATTAATTAATTGGATTAGATTGATTAATAACATGCTTTGTGTGAATACATGGATGCGATGTATGAATAATGTATATCGGATGGATATTAGATGGGTGAGGGCAATTTTGGAAATTGTTGTAATAAATTTAGAATTAATTAAATTGGACTTGCGTGTCCAGCCTATTACCTCTTGACTCTTTGTATTTCTCTTCTCACCTATTCCCCTCAATGTAAATGAGGTTTCTTTAGAAGTGTTATGTAATCGGGTAGAAGTAAATATTGTGCTAGCGGGAGAGATGAAATAGAGAGATTTGTTCTAGGAACAAAATGTGTTAAGTATCCATCCGCATATCATTATTATTTTATTTATACGCGCCTTATTATGTTTTTAGAATGCATGTTTAAGGGTGTATGATGATGAGACCTAACAAAGATAATTAATTGGTTGCCAATTACGCGACAAAAAACCCTCAAAATATATTAAGCGTTTTTTCCTTCCATTGAGTGATTCTTTCTCAAGATCCAAGATTGGCACTGGTTTGTTGGCCAAAGTCAAGACCTTTGTCCATCGCGGATGTGTTTGAATCATGAAGGCTTTGTTCCATATCGGTGTCTTGTCCCAGTTGTGATTTGTTGGCCAAAGTCAAGATCACTTCTTGTCTATCGACATCGATTACGAAGCTTTCCATGGTCAATGGGTTCCGCTTAACTGGGATCATTAAGTTTGTTGTGCCAAAGCCAAGGCTTAATTGATTCAGAGGAAAAAGGTTAGGGAATATATTGGATATATTGGCATATATAAGATATATGTTTCGGACTTGGATGTCCACCTACTGGATCTAGGAATTGGATGGGATCCAATTGATCTTAGAGATCTACCTAGTTAATTATCATACAATTTGTTGGCCAAAGTCAAGATTGTGTGTTATTTAACGGGATCATTGCCCACTAGGAAACAAGGTTTCCCGAGTACTCCACAGAGGGTTAGAGGCTCGCTGAAAAATAGTGGGAGACAAGTATTAAATTTGCAATATTCATTTAGTTACTTGCCAATGCGCGCTCATTTCATTTTTCATCAATATAAATTAATATATTAGTTGGACTAATATTTAATCGTTGTTTTAATTAAACAGTTGGACTGTATTCAAACTACTTCAATTATAGTTGATTATATAATTGGATTATAGTAATCAATATATTTGAATTTAAACCAATTAAATTATAGTTGATTATATAGTTAGACTATAGTAATCATTATAATAAATAATACCTAAAATCGTTGATTCGATAGTTGGACTATTGGAATCAAGATAAATGAAAGATTAGTGTTTAAAACATAATCCTGGGTGAAAATGTCTTTAAACAGCTTTAATTTTCAAATTGGGAATAAAATCTCAGGATAGTCCTGGGGACCGATAAGTTACTTTATTTGATAGAGTGACGTCTCGAGCCTAAGCCCGGAGTTGAGCAAATAGTAAAACATGATATTTGGAATATTCATGTGATGATAACTTTAGTGTTTAATCTGTTATGCTTGCCGCAAAGACTCCTTAATTTCTTAGTCAGAACTAAGGATTAGATCATTATAGTATGATATTGAAATTGAAGGATCTTCATAGATCTATCCTTAGATCTTAGAAGTACAAATTGCAATAGAAAACTCTTGGAGAGTTAATGGCTATACTCAATGAGACAAAGCCAGAGTTTGGAATAGGGCAAGAAGCGCAAGGCGCATCTTACTTCGACATCCCAGAATGCCAAGGCTTGGCCAAAGGCTTCTGGGGTGTGGAAAAGGGGCAAAGGCAAAATCATTATAATCTTCTGGGAATACATAGGACATATCCCAAAATGTCTGCCTAAACTGTGGCAAACAGGGTCACTGGAAGCGTGACTACCGTATGGACAAGGCAGACATGAAGGAAGAGAATAGGGGAAAGGCTCCGGCTTCAAATATGTTTGTCATCAACATGTTCACTACTAGTATTAAAATTGGATTTTAGATACTGAGTGTGGTACATAAATATGTACTGATGTGCAGAATCTGTTGACAAGCAGGATACTGACTTCAGTTGAGATTTATCTGCTAAATGAAAACGGGACGAGAGTCGCTGTTTTAACCGTAGAAACCTAAGTTTAGGAACTACCATTCGGGTATGTACTTAAATTAGGAAACTGTTAGAATGTAACTAGTTTGACTAGAAACATTATCTCTGTATCAGGGTTTAACCCGTTATGGGTATATCTTTATATTCTAGAACACTAAAGTGTTTCATTTTATAAAGATGATATTGGGATAAACACATTAGATGTGAATGACAGTATTTATATTTTGAATATAAATAAATCTCAAACGTATAATAGGACAAATAAATAGCTCAAACTGATTTGATCAGACGAGACTTATTTGTGGCATTGTTGTCTGGGACATAATTAACAAGACTCGTATATCCACACTTTCGAA
The DNA here is from genome assembly GCA_019454045.1 of Zanthoxylum bungeanum. Classification (NCBI taxonomy): domain Eukaryota; kingdom Viridiplantae; phylum Streptophyta; class Magnoliopsida; order Sapindales; family Rutaceae; genus Zanthoxylum; species Zanthoxylum bungeanum. Next base: position 808,558 of record SKCR01007816.1, on the reverse strand, counting down.
AAGTGGATACTAGGACGGATTTGATTCTATTCAAATAATGTCTACGAATCTAGTTTATTAGGCAAAGTGCCTAAAATACATTTTACTTGGTAAAAGTGTAAGTGCCACCGATCTGTTAGCCCTCGTTCATAGTGACGTAAGTGGGCCCATGTCTAGCTAGGCTAGAGGTGGATATGAATACTTTGAAACCTTTACGGATGTGGCATCGCGTTATGGTTATGTGTTTCTTGTGAAACACGGATCGGAAACTTTTGATAAATTCAAAGAGTTTCGACACGAAGTAGACAGACAGATCGGCTAAAGTATAATACCGTCACAGTTAGACCATGATGGAAAATACTTAAGCAATAAGTTTCTCAAATATTTGAAAGAGTATAGTATTCTTTCATAGTGGACTCCTCCTGGAACACCTCAATTGAGCGGTGTGTCCGAACTGAGAAACCGAACCTTGTTGGACATAGTAAGGTTAATCATGAGTCGCTCTGAGCTACCATTTCCTTCAAGGGATACGCATAAACAGTGCAAAACTTATTTTGAATAAGGTTCCATAAAAATCTGTTAGACAGACTTCATATTATATATGAACAGGAAAGAAACTGGGTTTTCTCATTCCTGAAAATTTGGGAATGCTGGGCATATGTTTGGATGATACCAAACTAGAACCCAAATTGGATAAGTGCCTAAGTTGTAGGTTATCATAGGGTAACCAAAGTATAGTACTTATACAACTCATATGAGAACAATTTAATTGTTGCTCACCATGTGATTTTCCTAAGAGGAATACCAATATGCAGTGGTAAGTGGGAGGAAAGTAAAACTCGATGAAAATCGGATTAATACTATTCCAGGCACCGATTCCTTAATGGAACACAAATAGTTCATCAAGGATGAAACTATACCAATAATCTTCGAATACACAAGAACCGCGCAAGTCAGAGAGAGTCAGAAAACAACCTGGGAGGTATGGGTTTCTGATCCCACCTCGTAAAGATGTCAATCTTATTGAGGAATACGAACTGACTACGTATGAGGAAGTGATACAAGGTATCGACTTCATATTATGGCAAAGTGCCATGATATCCGAAATGGATTCCATGTAAACCAACCATGTTTGGATACTGGTTGATGTACCGGAAGGCATTGTGCCTATTGGTACTATATAAGTCTTCAAGGAAGACATACATGGAAGGCAACATACCAACGTACTAAGTTGGGCTTGTAGCGAAAAGGTATCGTTATCAACATTGTGTCGATTACGACGAAACCTTTTACTCGTTGCCATGGTTAAATCCATTTGGATAATGCTTGCCAATGCTGCATGTTTCATTCATGAAATATGGCAGCTGAACGTCAAATTCGCTTTCCTTAAATGGAAACCTTTTGGAGGATATTTACAACATCCTGGCGGTTTGGTCGTACCAAAACGAGCAAACAAGGTTTGCAGATTATTCGATCCATTTATGGATTGAATCAAGCATTACGTTCTTGGAACTATCGTTATTTAATTCAAAACGAAAATAATTCTTGTGTATATAAGGAGATTAGTGGGAGCGCACTGACAATGAATATCCTAAGTAATAATGACATATCATTTCTTACAAATGATATTTCCCATAATAAAATCGGTGAAAGCTTGGCTTTCATGAAAAATTCTCCGTATAATTCTTTGGAGAGACAACCTTTATTCTAGGAATAAGGATCTACCGGGATAGATCTAAAAGTCGTTGACACTCTCCGAGAACTCGTACATTGAAATATATGTATGCGACCTGGTGTCTCATATGCTTTGAGCATATGGAGTCACAATCAGGCCAATCCAAGTGATGGTCATTGGATTGAAGTTTAGAACATCCTTAAGTATCTTAGATGGTCTAAGGATGCTTTCTTAAGTTATGGAGAATGAGAACTTGAAGTGAGTGGGTTCACCGTTGCAAGTTTCCTAACCAATAAAAATGACTATAAGTCGTAATAAAGGTACTATAAAGTTTGAATAACAGAACAGTAAGCTGGAAATCTTCCAAGCAAGATACTGTTGCCGAATAAACAACAAAAGCGGAATATTGCTGCAGCTGAGGCAGCAATAGAAGCCTTTTGGATTGATAATAATCCTAATTAGATTATGAGTAGTTCTGTTAGCAGCTGAGCTAGGCTACAGCACAGCTAAAAAATTAATGGTCTCACCAATGATCCAGATATATACTTCAAATATTCATCTGATTTATTCGGATCATACATCATTGCGATGTGATGATCGAATAAATCGCATCAGATGATAACAATGTAAATCCGTTGACGAAAACTTTTTCTCAGCAGAAGTTTGAGCGAACCGTACATAGTTCGGGTATAGGACACTTGAGTGATTGACTATAGGCCAAGTGGGAGATTGTTGGATAATTATGACCCATAGCATCACTATTTGTACAGATCATGGTATTTTTGTACAAATTAACTATGTGACAAAGGAAATTGATCTTTTATCATTTGTAATTAGATTACCAAGATGTATAAATGATAGAAGGTCCTTATGATTAATTCCGGATTGAGATGATATGAGACAGTATCAATCCATGAAGATTTAATCATTAAATATCCCTAGTCGTAGTATTATCGATATTGGACATCGATAATGCGGAATAGACTAATATTACACTTGTGCGCGTTGTGAGAGCATAACGGCATAGTTATCATATATTTGGGTATAGGATACTCATGCAAGTGTAATAGGAGGTTGTGTTTACCGATGGTACGGAAACAGCTTCTCTCTGGATAGACCCCTCGAAATTCCATTGGTAGTATGATTATGTGTCTATGGAAGTCTGAACCAGGGTAGGTGTATTTGGTCTTAACCTGAGACTTGCACCGCTAATACTTGTGACAATCAATATACTTTGGTTTTGGTCGTCCAGGGCTTTAACAGGTTCCGTGTACGCCTCTTCTGGGTATATTGAGAATCGTAGTGTATTGGGTGTGATGTCAAGATGGAAGTATCACTTCAGTCATAGTGGAGATGATGATCACGTATGACTTAATATAACGCAAGCGCACGTATCGTTCAAGTAGTATAAAAATATTGATCCCACGAGGACTTAATATCTAATCTATTAATTTTATGAGGTCAAATGATTACTAGTATCTAACAGGTTGATTGATTGATTTGAACTGGTGACGATTCTAAATTTAAAAGCAAGTAAATAAAATGGTTCGAAAGTAGGTTTTAAGAAAATTCAATATTAAAAACTATCTAGGGTTGTGATTTCTTCCAATATCATTTTAAAGATGAAGTGGTTATCTTAAAGTTGGGTAATATATTGATTTATTAACCTGGAACACTAAATTATGTCTAAGCCTTTGTCGATGGTCAGACACAAATACCCAGTTTAACCCAATTGAACCATATGTCTATGTCAACCAAATTATCTAGATTCATTAAGTTTAAGTTCCAATTATGGCTACCCCCGCCCGACAGGTATATTCCTATCCTGTAAGGAAATCTATTAAAGGGTTATCTATCCTCAAGGAAGATCGTAGGCTATTGAGTCTAAGGCTGAAACCTAAAATCCCTATGTCTAGTTCATTTTAGATTTACCAGATCAATTTTATTAATGGCCAGTTAATGAAAAAGCATTAAGATTAAGACTTAATAAATAAATCTTTATATTACCCAAGCTATAATCTAACCCCTTATAAAACGGTGATATTAAAAGTCATCACAACCCCAGATAACTAATTTAGTTACAACACATAACTAGGGCTAGTAAAAACTTGAAAATAAAAGACATAAAGTAAAAATGCGGTAAAGTAAATACTGAAAAGTAAATTACAATAAAATAAAATGTTAAGGTAAAAGGAATTATTTTTACTACTACTAATTTAGATATCTCCCATAAAATAATATATAAACTTGTGATTCTTTTTCCAACCAGCCATAAAGGCGGTAACCTGATTAAGTCAAATTAAGTCCAACCAGCCATAAAGGCGGAACCAAAATTAAATTACCAACCGACCAATCTGGCGGTATCCTTGATTAGTCAGGTTTAAACCAGATTAAAATGAATTACCAACCGACCAATCTGGCGGTATCCTTTTTAAGTCAATATTTTAAATAGTGAATATATTATTTTTAAGGGAGATTAATCTAAATAGTAACAGTAAAAGAATTACCTTTCACCCTAGCTGGGGAAGTTACCTCCTCATGGTGAATAGTAAAAACTGTAAAAAGTAAAAAAAGTAAATTACTATATTAACAAAACGTAATTAAAATTAATTACAAAACTAAAAACTAAAAAAAAACTAAAAACTAAAAGAAACTAGAGAGAGAAACTCTCTCTTTACATCAAAGAGATGAGAGAGAGTGGTGCAACTAAATCTGAAATTTGAAGCTCTATTTATAGGCCTCGGTAGGCTTCCAGCGTCGCGACGCCAAGGCCTTCGGCGTCGCTACGCCAGATTTTTTCGACGTGGCACGCTCTGGTTTGTTGGTTTGTAAATTCTGGATAAGCTGATAAGGTGACACGTGGTGAGGTGGTTGGGCTTCAATTATTGTGACACGTGGCGGCTTCTGATTGGTCGATGAGATTCTTATCCGCCACGTGTCAGATAAGGATTAGATACTCAATGATTGATGCTGATGTGGCGGTGATGTGGCGGTGACGTGGGAAATAGACTGTCAGCACCGTAGAATTGCGACACGTGGCACTTCCTAATTGGCTGATGATGACGTGGCGGTGAGGTGGCAGTTTGACTTGGTCACCTGGTGATGTGGCTGATGACGCGGCAATGATGTGGATTGACACGTGGCACACGTGGCGATGATGACTATCAGCACCGTAGGATGCTGACATGTGGCACGGTGCATGTTAGCAGATCGGCTGTGATGGTGACACGTGGCACGACGTACGTTAGCAAAGTCAAACTTTTCTCAGATTCTGATTTGTGGACCCGGAGCACGTTAGCACTGTTCGGCGCATTTTAGGCGTCGCGACGCTGAAGTTCTTGGCGTCGCGACTCGGGAATTTACCAAAATGCCCTTTTCGTCCAATTTTCACTGTTTTGGCCCAAATCACCTCCAGAATGTCCTGAAACTTTATTTATCTACAAAATAACACAAAACACATCAAAATATTCACAAAACTCAAGAAACTATACAAAATATTTGGTTAAATGAGTGGGAAATAGTGATATAAATATCACTCATCAGATGTCTAGTCACTTTTGATTGATGGTGGTGGTTGGAAGGCTTAAATGCCAGGTACCATTTTTTGAATTTGATATATCATTTAATTGTTTTTGAAGTCAATTACAGCCAACACATCTTCTTCCTCTCTCTCTCACACTCACGGCCTTGGGCCATTTTCCTCTCCAAAAATTCTGCCATTGCCGAGAGTTTGCAAGAAGAAATAAGGGAATTTTGTGGCAAATTTTCCAAGGTGCTAGCACACATTAGGAGTCATACGAAGGTGATAGGGAAACCCATCTATGAGCATGGATTGCACATTCAAGATTGGAGCTTGACCGAATCATGGAGCATAAAATTGTTGGCCAAAGCCGTGAGCTTCATGGAGGAAAAGCTTGAAGAATTTTTATTGTTCCTCGCATCGCAAAAGCCGATCACTGTAAGTATGATTCCGCCATACTTCTTTATCGTATTCACACATGATTTCTATGCTTGAATGATCTTGGGACTAACCTAGAAACCCAACATGCCACCGAACTGTTAGCCCTCGTTCATGGTGACGTATGTGGGTCCATGTCTAGCTAGGATAGAGGTGGTTATGAATACTTCGTAACCCTTATGGATGTTGCATCGCGTTATGGTTATGTGTATCTTATGAAACACAAGTCAGAAACTTTTGAGAAATTCAAAAAGTTTCGACACGAAGTAGAAAAACAGACCAGTAAAAGTATTAAAAATATTGCGGTTGGACCATGGTGTAGAATACTTAAGTAATGAGTTTCAAGATTACTTGAAAGAGTATGGTATTCTTTCATAGTGGACTCCTCCCGGAACACCTCAATTTAGTGATGTGTCCGAACGGAGAAACCGAACTTTGTTGGACATGGTAAGGTTAATGATGAGTCGCACTGAGCTATCAATTTCCTTCATGGGATACGTATTGAACAGTGCAATACTTATTTTGAATAAGGTTCCGATAAAGTCTGTTGGACAGACTCCATATGAAATATGGACAGGAAAGAAACCGGGTTTCTCATTGCTGAAGATTTGGGGATGCTGGGCATATAATTAAACGTTTGGATGGTACCAAACTAGAACCCAAATCGGATAAGTGCCTATTTGTAATTGGTTATCCTAGGGAAACCAATTTCCACAACCCATAAAAGAACAAAATATTTGTTGCTCTCCATGCGGTTTTCCCTAGAGGAATTCCTAATGCAGTGGTAAATGGAAGGAAAGTAAAACTCGATGAAAATCGGAGTGATACTGTTCTTGGCACTGATCCCTTCATGGAACATGAACAGTTCATCAAGGATGAGACTGATCCACAATCTTCTAATTCACAAGAACCGCGTAGGTCGGAGAGAGTCAGAAAATAACCTAAGAGGTATGGGTTTCTAATCTCACCTCAAGTAGACATTAGTTTTATTAAGGATAATGAGCTGGCTACGTATGAGGTAGCGATACAAGGTATTGACTCCGCTATATGGCAAGGTGCTATGAAGTCCGAAATGGATTCCATGTATACAACCAAGTTTGGACATTGGTTGATGTATTAGAAGGTATTGTGCCTATTGGTAGCAAATGAGTCTTCATGGTGAAGACAGACATGGATGGCAACAAACAAACATACAAAGTTAGGCTTGTAGCGAAAGGGTATCGTCATCAACATGGTGTTGATTACGACAAAACCTTTTACCCGTTGCCATGATTAAATCCATTCAGATAATGCTTGCTATTGCTGCATATTTCGATTATGAAATATGGCAGATGGACATCAAAACCGATTTCCTTAACGAAAACCTTTTGGAGGATGTTCATATACAACACCCTGACGATTTTGTCGTGCCAAAACATGCAAACAAGGTTTGCAAGTTAAATTGATCCATTTATGGATTGAAGCAATCATTGCGTTCTTGGAACCAACGTTTTGATGAGATCATAATGGTATATGGTTTCATTCAAAACGATGATGATTCTTGTGTATATAAGAAGGTTAGTGGGAGCGCACTGACAATGATTGTCTTATACGTTGATGATGTATTGCTTTTTAGCAATGACATTCCCATATTTAAATCGGTGAAAGCTTGGCTTTCATTAAAATTCTCTATGAAAACTTGGGAGATGCAACCTTTATTCTAGGAATAAAGATCTACTGGGATAGATCTAAAAGTTGTTGGCACTCTCCGAGAACTCGTATATTGAAAGACATGTACGCGACCTGGTATCTCATATGCTTTGAGCATGTGGAGTCACAATCAGGCCGATCCAGGTGATGGTCACCGGATTGATGTTAAGAACATCTTTAAGTATCTTAGAGGAACTAAGGATGTTTTCTTAATTTATGGAGATTGAGAACTTGAGGTGACTGGGATCACCGATGCAAGTTTCCAAACCGATAAAGATGACTATAAGTCGCAATAAGGGTACATATTTTGTTTGAACAACGGAAAAGTGAGCTGGAGATCTTCCAAGCAAGATATTGTTTCCGATTCAACAACAAAAGCGGAATACATTGATGCGGCTGAGGCAGCAAAAGAAGCATTTTGGATCTATAAAATTCCTAATTGGATTAGGAGTAGTTCTGTTAGTAGCTGAGCTGGGCTACAGCACAGGTTAAGGAATTGCGGTCTTATCAATGATCCAAGTATGTACTTCGATGGGTTCATCTGATTCGAGAGATCACACATCGTGGCGATGTGAAGATCGAAAAATCGCATCAGATGATAACCTTGCATATCCGCTAGCGAAAGGGACATCTCGGCATAAGCATGAGCGACCCGTATATAGTTCAGGTGTTGGACACTTGAGTGATTGTCTATAGGCCAAGTGGGAGATTTTTGGACAATTATGACCCATAGCATCACTATTTTTAAAAGACATGGTGTTTTTGTACAAATTAACTGTGTGACAAAGGAAATTGCTCTTTTATCATTTTGTAATTGGATTACTTGGATATATAAATGATAAAAGTCCATATGATTAGTACCGGATTAACAAGATATGAGACAGTATTAATCTACGAAAGGTTTAATCTTTAAATATCCCTAGTCGTAGTATTATCGAGACTGGACATCGATAATGCGGAATAGGCTAGTATTACACTTGTGCGCGTTATGGAAGCTTAATGGCATAGTTCTCATATATTTAAGTATTGGATACTTATGCAAGTATGATAGGAGGCTCTGTTAGCCGTTTGACCGGGAACAGCTTCGCTCTGGATAGACCCATCGGAGTCCCATTGGTAGTATGACTATGTGTCTATGGGAATCTGAATCAGGGTAGGTGTATGTGGTCTTAACCTGAGACTTGCATCGCTAATACTTGCGATAATCAATATACTTTGGTTTTGGTCGTCTGGAGCTTTAACAGGTTCTGTGTACACCTCTTCTGGGTATACTGAGAATCATAGTGTATTGTGTGTGATGTCAAGATGGAAGTATCACTTCAGTCATATGGAGACGATGATCACGCAAGGATACATAACTAGTACTCTTAAATGCTACAGCTATCGGGATAGTATGACTAGGTCATGATTATCCGATTATAGAGACTAGTTGCTAGTGATCCGATATATGCTTCGTACGGGGCAGAAACAATTCCAGCCTCAGGCCTAGCATGTGACATCTGATACTGGATCGTAATACACAATACATAGTATATTATGCCTGATAAAGATTATATATTCCTCGTTGAATATTTCTGGAGAATTGGGTAGGCACGGTGTTTTGCTAGAAGCCAACATTGTCTTGTAAATCAGTGAGAACGTGGTACTGGGTACGCACATATTCGGATAGTCCGATGACCGTATTTACTGCCAACATATCCAGGGATCTCTTGGGTCGCTTCCCAAAGATTCACCGATCGCATTTCACTCGAACAGAATTAATATGGGATTAATTATGAGAGAGAAAATTAATCTGGGATTAATTACGGTAAGAATTAATCTGGGATTAATTATCAAAGAAAGAATTAATCTGAGATTAATTACGTCATGAATTAATCTGGGATTAATTCATAAAGAGAAGAGAGAATGCGATTAATTTGGAATTAATCGGCAAAGTAAATTTAATAGTTAAATTGGATTTTACTATTTAATTTATTTATTTGGGCTAAAATAATATATCACATATATTAATTGAAATTGGATTTCAATACGGAATTAAAATTGGATTTTAATTCAAGCGAACAAATTAATTTGGAATTAATTCGTAAGCGACTTTCGTAATAATTTTGATAGGCATTATTATTTAATTAAATTATATTTAATTAAGTCGCGACGAAAAATTCGTTTAATCAGATTAATCGAACCCGAGCCCAAAGTGTGTTGTGTAAGCCAACTTGAATTTGGAATTCAATAATTGGGTGGGACCCACAACTCACATCACATGTCAAATAAGTGATGGAAGTAGTTGGTCATTATAAATAAAGCATTTATTCCACACAACACACACACTTTTGGAAAGCTACTATTCACATCTCTCTTTCCTCTCAAAAACCCACCATTGCCAATTTTTGTTCTTCTTGGAGAAGAAATTTTGTTTCAATTTTTAGACAAAGCTAGCACTTTGGGAGTCAAAATAAGGTGATAGGGAAACTCACCCTCGAGTTTAGAACTCAACGACAAAGCTTGGAGCTTGTACATCCTTCGAAATTTTTGAAATCTCAACCGATCAGTGTAAGTAATTTCCGCAACTTATCTTTGATTTATTCACACATAAATCAATCTTAGAGATCTTTGGCATGTCTAGGACACTGACAACATAGGTTTCTCATCTTCGTAAAATGGGCAATGATTCGGTCTGATGTTTCTCCACTCCTCTGCGTCACCCTGGATAATTCTACTATGCATACCTCTAGTTCGGCTCTGAAGAATTGAGTGTGAAATTGCCTCTTCATCTTCTGCAGGTGAACATTAAATTCTTGGGTAGAATAACATACTAGGTAAAATTTGTTCATATCAAGGATTTGGGAAACAACCTTAGTTTAAAATTTGAAACGTTGCCATAATTTGTCAGTTCTCTACACTAGATGGTGAATCTTGTTACGTGCTCCAATTAGGATTGGCAATCCTTTCCAGAAAACAGTGTGAAATTTGAAATCTTATATCTTCTGGGAAATAGGTTTTCTCTATCAACTGCATCAGGATAAGGCTTGTGAAATTAGGGATGGCTGATTTGCCTCAACCCTAATCTATAGAGTTCCTGCACCACTTCCCTTACTGTTTCTGCATCCACGTGCTGGGAATATGCACTTGAGGAGGATTTCCTCTATTAAACAATAGAGGATTGCCCCCAGACCTATTCATGTATGTGTTCCCTCCTCATAAACTATAGGATGATTGTTCAGATTCGTGGCTCCAAAAAACTACTGAAGAGCCATAAGAGCCATAGCTCTGCCATTGCCAAACTGACGGTCATTGGTAGCAGTGATCCTGCTAAAACCTTCTGTCTGTAATCCTCCCACTTATTCTCTCTTGTGAGGCGATTGGTATATGTCTTCCATTGGGGGAGGAGGAGGCGGGTGAGGATTCAGTACATATGGACGGTGTGTCTCGTGAGATCTTCTATGTGATTGTCCCCGAGTTCCTCTTGTCTTACTGGCATAGAAATTTCTTATTGGCCTTCATTTCTCTCAATCCTTGACCGGCGTAAACACACACGTATAACGCAAGTGCACGTATCGTTCAAGTAGTATAAAAATATCGATCCCACGAGGACTTAATTCCTACTGTTGTTATTAATTATTGATACTATTTATTTACAGGTATCTAATTATAGGGAGAAGGGAATTGATTGCTTTTGGTTGGTTGAATGTGGTTTTGCAAAAATAAAATAAAAACAGACTCAAAAGAAAATACTAAGGAAAATAAAATAAAAGACTCAAGGATCTAGGATCGTGACTCCACACAATATTATTATAAAGATGAATTGATTCTCTTATTTATGTGTAATAAATTAATTTGCTAACCTGGAACACGATGATATGCGAAAGCCTCTTTCGATGGTCAGACGCAAATACCCAGTATAACCCAATTGAACCATATTCCCATGTCAACCAAATTACCTGGATTCATTAAGATTAAGTTCCAATTATGGCTACCCACGCCCAACAGGTATATTCATATCCTGTAAGGAAATCTATTAAAGGGTTATATATCCTCAAGGAAGATCATGAGCTATTGAATCTAAGGCTGAAACCTAAAATCCCTATGTCTAGTTCATTTTAAGTTTACTATATCAATCTTATTGGTGATCAAACAACAAGAAGTATTAAGCTTAAGACTCAATAAACAAACTAAAGAATTACCCATAAAAAGAAAATCAATTATTAAGTGTGGATATTGTGTTTCATCACTTCCCTAGAATAAAATAAAATGCTGGGGTTAGAGGATCCACAATTAATATTTCTTATCTAGGAATCTCACTTATTATAATATATAAATTATTTTATATTCTGCTTTCTCAGGAATTAATAATATTAAACATTTAAAACCAGCCATATAGGCGGTAATCCATTTAGTCCAATTACACCAGCCATATAGGCGGTAATTATCTGTCACATAAAGACCAGCCATATAGGCGGTAAGGTAATTTATATTTAAACCAGCCATATAGGCGGTAATAAAGTCTGACATTAATTAATCAGGTTAAATTATAATTTAAATATTATAATTAAGTGAGATTTACCTAAATAATTATATTAAAAGTTTCACCTTTTACCCCACCGGTAAATTAACTACTAAACATAAAAGAAAAGAGAAGAAGAAGAACTACTATTACTATTACTGAAAATTAAAATACATAATTAAAAATATTATTTATATATACAAAACTAGATGCAATCCTCTAAAAACAGGTAAAAGCTCCCAAGGAAAGCACACCAAATGAAGTGGAGAGGAGCTGAATTTATAGGCAGATTCGGCTTCTGGCGTCGCGACGCTGAAGTGCTTAGCGTCGCGACGCCAGCACGCATTTTCAGTCAACGCGGCTTTTAACCACGCGCATTGTCGGCAGAATCTGGTGATGACACGTGTCACATGGTAAAGGTCGTGCAATGAGAAGACGACACGTGGCACACGGTGATTGGCTGAGCATTCGGTCCAATGAACATCTGACACGTGGCACGCGTTTAGGATTGGTCCAATGAGAGATTAACACGTGGCAGCATGTGATTCACCGGTGATTCGGTCCAATGACAACTCGACACGTGGCACGCGCTTGCTTTGGTCCAATGAGATTTCGACACGTGGCATACGGCGCATTTTAGCTGATCTTCTGTGATGATGACACGTGGCACGGCGCACGTTAGCAAGGTCGGCGCACGTTAGCAAGTCCAATTTCTCAGATTCTGACATGTTTCCCTCGGCGCACGTTAGCATGTCCGGCGCATGTTAGGCGTCGCGACGCGGACAAATTACCGAATTGCCCTTTTGTCATTTTTTTCTCTATTTTGGCCACAAATTGCTTCCAATGCTTTCCCAACTTTATTTATCTGTAAAATAACACAAAACACATCAAAACGTTCACAAAACTCAAGAAACTATACAAAATATTAGGTTAAATGAGTGGGAAATAGTGATAGATTTACCACTCATCAATCCTGAAGTTGGAAGTTTGCCTAGACATGTGTTGTTTCCTTCTTTCTAGAGCCTGTAAGATTTTTTCATAGCTCTTTATCATTGCCTCTTGGCTTGCCTCCATCTTCCTGGACATCATATATGGAAAAACAGCCAGATCAGTATTGAAATTATTGGGTAAACCTGTATCACCTAAAGCTCCAACAACATGTCCTGCTAGAGTCTGATTTTCTTGACTGTTGATTGCAATAGGAGATATATTCCTCTTAATTTGCTCCACTAGGTGTGGAACGTTTCCTTTTTGCTATACTGTTGTAGGCGCAGTTTCCTCATCTTGAGATATGGCAATGTCTTTTCCAAATTAACTTTTCATCTTTGGCAACATCTTGCTTGTAGTTCCCATTGGGCGTGTCAAAAAAACATTGTTGGCTCCAAAAATTGGGTTAAGCGTGGACGTGCCAGAGGAGTAAGTCCTCAACATGAAATTACTGACTTCTGACAAACTATTGTAAAACGGGTCTTCAAAGCCTGCAAGGGATAGGCAATTGGAATCTAGAATGATGCTAATAATAGATTGAGAATTAAAAGAAACGCTTCTAGAACTTATAATTTTATTATAATTGAAATAATTAAAATTACAGAAATTAAGAAATTGTGTATTACTGGAATTAAAAGATAGATAAATGCTTCAGAGAAAATTAACTAAGAGCTGACTAAGTAAGAGAGTAATTGAAGATTAACTGCAGAGTATAACTAAATAAAATTAAGATGTTGAGTTTTTTTACTAGAGTGTTTGAGAGTCCTTTCTTATGTGCTCCTCTTTAGATTTTATAGCTTCTGGAAATAACTGCCTCATAATGCTCATCAGCTTCTTATCCATGTTCGGCATATCTTGTTAACTTCCTACAAATGCTCCTTCATTTTTCTGTAACTTGCCATATCCCATAACCATTGAAGGAAATTATGGAGGACATCAGATACGTTTAATCTTGAAGAGTTAGACTTTGAGCTAGTATTGATCTGTTGCTCTTGATTGTAATCCTCTGACCAGACGTGCATGAATTGATTGTAAACCACCCTCGGAACCTCCGAATCTCATCAGAATCAGGACCTCGGAGGATTAGAGTCTAAACCCAGAGTCAGAACCTTATAGTCAAAATCATCACCTCTGAGTCAAAGTCGAAACCTTTGTAGTAGACCTTCAAGTCAAAGTCAGAATCAGAACTTGAGAATTAAGACCTTAAATCTGAAAATTGTAATATCAAGACCTCGGAATCTGATGCACATCAGAACCAAACTCTAAGCCTCGAGTCTCAGGACCTCATGGTCATGATTAGATCTTAGGGGTAGAACCTTTGAGTCACGACCTAGAGTCAGATCTTTGAAGCAGAACTTCAGAGTCAGGACCTCAGCATCTGACCTTCAATACGCAGACGCAATATCCTCCACAGCAGGCCACGACCTGAACTTCAAAACCATGACCTCTTCAGAATCAGAACCTCGGCGTCAGGGTTAGGACCTTTATAATAGAACCAGAGTCAGAATTGCTTTCAGGGTCTGAAGTAAGTGTTCAGAGTCAGAATTAGAACCTCTCAATCAAAACCTCAGGGTCATGATCAGAACTTCAAGGTCTCAGAGTTTCAGGGTCAGACGTGTATGGACTCTGACCTAAACTTAGCATCTGACTTTACTTGTTTACTTAGGCCCTAATATTTAACTTATGCTTAGCTCACGATACACCATCAGCTCACTTACTTGAATTATTGTCTTAGTGTAAAAACACGCGCGCGCGCGCATATATATATATATATATATATATATATATATATATTTAATGCTTAAAAAATAAATGTGTTTAGATGAATTTTGAATCGAGCCTTAAAATTTTAATTATAAATGTGTGTATTTAAATTTTTTTTATATATTATATATATTAATTTTTTTTAAAAATAATAATATTCAGACCCGAGTTGTTTTTTTTTTTGGGTCAAATCCGACACTATTTTTCCCCGGACCGGACCAAAATTTGCCACCTGAAAAGATATATATGGGCCTATCACATTTTGTGAAAAAACTGAAAAGAGACTATGAAAACTCTAATGGATTCGAAGTGGCTGCCAACAACGCACCATTAGCTACAAGTCAAACCCAATGGCGTTAGAACTTAAAAAGTGATCAAATTTAGAAGTTTCTTACATTTATCAAATGAAGTACGAAGATTTACAAATCTATTTAAATAGTAAAAATTTAATCTTACTTGTCCTAAAATCTTAACTAATCTAGTAAAAAAAGAGAGAAGAAAAACTAACATATTGATTACAGTTACAAGAATAATAAAAATATAGGATTGTAGTTGCGTGAGGAAATTCTCGGGGTTTCTTTCTCTGGCTTTATGCGTTTCTAAAGTTTCTTTTGGAGCACGAATTCGAAACCCAATACTTTATAATAAAAATAAAAAAATCTATCAAATCTATTGATATAAAAAACAGAGCCAAAAACGATAGCGAAAAGCAATTTGTTTTATTTCAAGCTTCGCGCA
Organism: Zanthoxylum bungeanum; assembly: GCA_019454045.1. Taxonomy (NCBI): domain Eukaryota; kingdom Viridiplantae; phylum Streptophyta; class Magnoliopsida; order Sapindales; family Rutaceae; genus Zanthoxylum; species Zanthoxylum bungeanum. The sequence goes on along the minus strand of SKCR01007816.1, from coordinate 793,267 downwards.
ACTTCCGGTGGCATTTTCTCGGTTGTTTCACTTTCAGGTAAAAAACACAAAACCAATATTTGCATGTATTATTCATTCATTCTTACTTTTAGTTTTAATTTTAATGAAACTCCGTTTCTGTTTTATGTTCTCTGTTTCTTGTATATATAAGGCGCTGAATTGCTTTGATCACCTGTTTTTGTTTTTCGTTTTCGTTTTTCATGTTGTTTTGTTTTGGATTTCTTTTATCTATAGTCAGAGATGTGACCCCATGTGTGAAAATTAAACTGTTTAAAGGGGGAAAAAGTGAGTCTGAGTGAGTGAGGGAAAAATCTATAATGTGATCATTTGCCTTTTATTTTGTTTCAGTTAATGTATTTACTTTACATAACAAGTTGTAATGGTAAATGAGAAATATTCAATTTTAATCATTGCCCTCTTCATTGGATAACTAATTTAGGTCTTGAATTGATTGAATAAGTTTCAATGATTATAGTATGTTTGCTGCACAAGTTAACTTGTTTGGGTATATTCCTTTCGGTACCTTGGCCATCCTTGTAGATTAGAGATGAAGCTTCATTTATTTCGTTTATGTTCTCACTCAACGGTTATAATTAGCTGAAATTTGAAGATGGGTTTATAAAATGGTATCTGACTAACATTGGGCATGCAAGATTATTATGTGAGATAAATTGTACTTGTTTAACATATATGGATATGTAGTTCATCACTCAACGTTAGTGTTTTTCTGTTTTTTTAAACTGCTACTTTTGATGTATAATTTATTTCGCACATTCTTTACCTGAATTGCTTAGTTTACGTTTTTTGTTGTCTTCCACCTTGTTTATTTCAATTGAAAGGAAGAAGGTAATCGGAGAACTGAGGAGCCTGTTGTTAGACCTATTGGAAGGAATATCCTATATGTACGCACAACCATGGAAATCAAATCATACCAGAACCAGGCGGAGTCGCTGCTGAAGGAATATATATTAGCAGATCTGTTTGTCCCATACACTTCAATTGTTAGTAGCATTTTTGCTTGCAAGATGGTATGTCTTAATCATTCCTGCTCTAGTGGTATTTGGCATTTCTTAACATGAATTTGCTGTCATGTTCTTCAGTGAAAATAATTTTAATTGATAATTTTTAGTTAATTAGTTAATTATTTTGATATCTTCTGCTTTCCATAAGCATATGTTCATTTTCAGGTCTATGATCTTACCCATTTGATTAGTGCTGTTCATTTCAAAAGTTATTCCAGTTTCTCCAACATGCAGCGGGTGGAGTGGAGTAACAGGTGATTCAATGTTTTGATTTAGTTCAATAAAACTGCTTTTCCTATTGGTAAAATTTAACCATTTTTCTTAAATTGACTACTTCTGCAGGGCCATATCAACCATCCACGCCATTTTCATTACAGCCATGTCTTTGTACTTCGTATTTTGGTCAGATCTCTTTATGGACAACCAACTTGCTGGCCTTATTACATTTCGTAGTTCTTTTCTCTCTACTTTCACGTTGGGGGTGAGATCACATTTTCTGTTCCCTTTTATTTAAATTATGAATTTTAGTGGGTTTTAAGTTCTGGTATCCCCCTAATTTATATGCCAATAAGAATATAGTTATTGTCAGTATTTTTTTAAGCTTGAACCTTCCTTTGAAGTATAGATAACATGTTTAAATTATTTTAGCCGCCATTGAAAATGTAAAAGCCGGAAAATTTCTTCTAGCTTGTTTTTTATTGAAGAGGATGCAATCTAAGGTCAGTTTGCTCGGGGTGTCAGGCATAATAGCCGTGGTATAGCTAAATATTTTAATACATTCTTTGAAGTAGTGTTTGGAGCCGTTTTCATGTAGTGTTCTATCGATTATATATTAATAAATATTCGATTGATTGGTCTATAGTTATCGACAAAAAAAGATTTGTCTAATTCACTTCCTTTATTTTTGTCCAAGTTGCTTTCCTTTTTGTTTAACGCACTTCCTTTTTTATTGCTACTTCTATCTGTCTCAGTAATTAAGATCAGTTTGCATAATGTTTTCCTTGGGAACTAGTTGTAGTTATTGTATTTCAAGTTGAAGCCCTGAGGCATTGGTTGAATGGTCTAACCTTTTGGCTCCAACTAAGAGATCGGATAATTTAAATTCCCTTGGGGTCTCCAAACTAGACATCTTATATCCAACGGACTTGTCTGCTAAAGGTTGTGGATCTGCAACTAGCTCTCAGTTCAAATGCATGCACATACAAATATTTCTGTACTTGAAAACAGAAGTGACTAGATGAAGAAAAGGCAACAGAAATGTGCTGTCATTGTCTCAGATCATTGCTGAATGTCACCATTTTTTAAAGTATTCTTCAGATGTGCCAGTATTAAGTACTGTATGCTTCACATCACCTGGCAAAAAATAGCAAATTGAACCTAAAAAAAAAAAAAAAAAAAAAAAAACTGCTTCATATTATCTATATAACCTCCAAGCATGTTCTATCTGGTTGACAAGTTTTAGTCATAATGCTTGTGTAATTTTGACAGGTATCTGTTGGTTACTTTCTTGTGGACCTTGGAATGATAATCTGGTTTTATCCCTCTCTTGGTGGAATGGAGTATGTAAGTGCTTTTTCTTTTTGATCTGAATATATTTGAGCCAAAATGTTTCTCTTTCATTTCTTTTTCTTTTTCTTTTGACTGGAGAAGAGTGTGTTGGAGAAGGATAAATGACACTATAATCTCAATTATATTAACATGAAATTGATCTTCCAAATGGTGATGAAATACTTCTTTCAGGTGATTCATCATCTACTTTCGATAGCAGCAACAACGTGCGCTATGTTGACTGGGGAGGCTCAGCTTTATACATACATGGTGCTTATCTCTGAGACAACCACCCCAGGGATCAATTTGAGATGGTAATTTCCCATCAATAGATCAGCCATTTCTGCAACCCTTACATTTTTTCCCTAATTTGTGCATGTTGGTTTTTTAAGGTATCTCGACAAAGCAGGATTGAAGAGGTCCAGAGCCTATCTCATCAATGGAGTTTTAATATTCTTGGCTTGGTTGGTAGGTGAAATCAGTCGATCTTTCAAAATCCTTTGAAATTTATTCCTGTACCCTTGCTATTTCGAGATGCCTCACACTTGATGTTGATTATACATCATAACATTATTGTTATTTATATACACTTCACTAAAGCATGGTATCGTGTGCAGGTCGCCAGAATACTTCTCTTCTTGTACATTTTTTACCATATCTACTTGCACGTTGATCAGGTAATAGCAGTACTTAGAACTTCTTTCCTAATAAATATCAAGAATGTGGTGTAGACTGTAGAGTCCACTACCTTTATAAAAGATCTGGAAACTAAAATTCTTAAATTTGGTTCCCGTTTTACGTTCTAACTAGGATATATTGGACAGATCCACTGTTTTCATTGTTATCTTGTCATTCCAATTAATTAATGTGCTGTTTGGGTGTTGAGAAGATGAAGTAAACGGACTAATCTGTACTGGGGTCTTTTGACTATATTTGTTTTGCTTGTTTGCTATAAGATTCAGAATTCACAATGCATTTTCCATCACATTCTCTGGTGAAAGGATTATGAATGTAATGAGTGAGCATCGGTTCCAGTTCTACCCGGAACCGCAAGGAACCGGACCGATTTTCCGGTTTTGGAACCGGAACCGGTTCCTTTAGGGTCGGTTCCAGTTTCGAAATGTTAGGTACCGATTTTTTCTGGTCTGGTTTCGGTTCTAATGTGGTGGGAACTGGAACTGATTTTGGAACCGGTTTCCATATTATAAAATCAAAATTCTTTTTTTTTTTTGTTAAAAAATTTAAGGAAAGTCCAAGTCTATTACTTAAATAATGTATATTCACTCCACCCAAATCTCAAATTAAACGTATATTGAACAAATGAAACAAAATCAATTATCAATTATTATATAAATGAAACAAAAAATATATTGAAAGAATGGAAAATAGGGTAACCCCAGGACCGGACCGGAACCGATTTTTTTTCTGATAGGTTCCGGTTCCATACGGAACCCTAATCAAAACCGATTTTTCACATCCCTTAAATCTAGGCAATGATACAACTAAACACCAAAGGTGTCAAGCCCAACCCTACCCTTGCCATGCTGCCTGTACTTTGTTTCATTACCGAAACGATTTATTTCCTTGTTAGTGGCATGGTCCCTGCTTCATTTCATATCATCTTATGTTATTTTGCTCCATAAACTGAAAGGTGTTATATCTTTTGTATTATTGTAGGCAAATTATACAGTAAGGTGTGCTAACACTGTCATACAAATGAAATGAAGCTAGAATAACCATATTATCTTTATATTGATTGTAACGAAAATATTATTCATCATCAGTGAAAGGGGAAAAAATAATAACTCAAGTCTGTTTTTGTTCACAAGTCTGAATTGTTTGCGGGAAAGCTATCCAGTCCAAAAAATCTGTTTATTTTCGATTTTGTTTGTGTAGCATCTACTAATAAAGGCAGAGTAATTTATTATGACAGAAAAGTCATCTCTGAGACTTAGTGTTAGTTGATGCTAGTGTTAAGTTCAACTTTAAATCAACATGCTGGCACAAAACCTTAATCATTTAGTATGAAATCAAAATAATGTGTTGCTATTTTTCTTTCAGCAGAAGCGTCATCTAATTGTTTTATAATTGACCAGGTTAAGCAGTGTCGAGCCTCTGTGCAGATATTAGTATTTTGTGCTCCAGTAGTTCTCTCTGTCATGAACGCAGTGTGGTTTGGGAAGATTGTCCAGGGATTAAAGAAGACATTAGCGAAGAAGCAGTGAAGGATGCGTGAATCAGCAAAGTTCGAGTGCAAGACTCTGACAAAGAGAGGCTGAAGGGTACCTCAAAATTTTCAGTGAGTATTGCCCTCTAATTAGGGAGGAATCATGTACACTGTGTAATCATGGTATTTATTTTCAATCTGTATAATATGTTCGGGCATGGTTTCGTGTAAAGTTTAAACAAAAAATCAAGTGAAAGGAAATAGTGGGATGTATATCTTTTGGAAATGGAGAGAGACATCTTCAAATGATGAAACCATGCTTGGAAAAAAAGTTTTTGCAGGGTACTATTTTTTGTATTATAAAAGGAAAGATGTCGGTATGTTTAAACTATTTGCTTGATCGCGAGATCAATTTCTGAAAATAGTCTTTTTTGTGGGAAAAAAAAAACTGAGTAAGATTATATGCATTAAGATTTTTCCCAAACAATGCGACGGAAGTAGGGTTGATAATTTTTTTTCCATCCCAATGGAAATTAAATCTTATTAGAAACGAGAATTGTGACATAATTTATTGTCCCGTTTTGAGAACAGGACCAGAAGAGACGTGAAAAATGTTGCCAAAATTTTAGTAAAGATGAAATGGGATTTTAACGGTGCGAGACAGGATTCAGGATGTAAGATGGGATAGGATTATTTTTTTATCCCAAAAAAATAAAGGAAAAAAACTTGAATGTTTTTTTTTTCCTTTGGATGTATGAACAGATGGGATCGAGATTGATAAATTTCATCTCGTCTCATCTCATTGTCAACCTGAAATATACTAGGTATAACTTTTTAAACAAATAATAATAATAACAAAATCCATTTAAAACATATGTATCTACTACATAACTACTTTTTTGGTAGTACAAACTATATGCAACAAAAGGATCGATGACATAATGACAGTCTAAATCTCTGATTTCTCTAATTATAATTTGAGTTTGATTAGATGGTAAGATCCAAGTTTAACTTATAACTGGTCCTAACAGATTGGACATCTGGAGTATTATTAATAAAATTATAATCTAATGAACTTGATTGGTGACTATGCCCATCATTTGAAGGCCATGATTGTCTTTCTTCTTCACTTCGCATCATCACCATTGAAGGAGTGTTAAAGGATAGTGAGAGCAAGCAATTTTCATTTAACCCATCAACTACTTCATTGGACATTTTATCAAGTGTGCTTATTTGTGAATCCTGCAGATTAATTAAGACAGTAATATTAATTAATTATTAAAGTCTTACTTTACACTCAAAGTTGATATCACAATCAGAATCAGAATTCAAATAAAAAACATACCAAGAGGAATTATATAATGCACCTAGAAATCACACGAGGTATTAATTTATTATGTATGTAGTGTGAATTTACAACTAATTATTAACCTTTATCCATCAATTAGGGTGATGATTAGATTTATAGTATGTTGGGTTGCCTAGCTTACATTATATAGAGAATTCTTCAAAAAGTATATTCCACCCTGATTTATTCCAATATAAGATAGACTCTTAATTAATTGTATAATAATTAAGTAATATTAATTTCCTAAATTCTTTCTATTTTGACTAAAATTTTGTTTAGAGTTGATTTTGACTATTTTTATTTCTCTGTTTTACCCATTGTCCGTTTCATTATATTATATATGATTTTATTTTTTACTTTTAAATTAATTTTTTTTCTTATTAACCACACAATCTATTGTTTGGCTTAATTATTATTAAGTCTCAGTCGCAGATCATCTTTAATGAATTCAATCTCTTATATATTTCGCCAATCTTACGAGTAACTATATCACCATTTCTTTCCAACACATTAATTCTTGACACTGAAATTCAATGCCCTATGCTAAAGCATGTATTTTGAGAGCTTTTGAACTGGTTTTTGTATCAGTATTCAAATAATCTTGTCTTTTTACCATCATTATTGTTGAATTTATTTTGAAATGTATAGTCGAAAATGTTTAATAATTTCAATCTTATTGTATATTTGTGACTGTCATTATTTACTAATTTCACTAATTACTGTTTATGTAATTGACATTGTAATTAAAAAATGTAATTGACATTGACCGAAAATTGTGTATATTATTGAATATGTCATTAAGTATCTCTAATTGTCATTATAACTGAGAAATGTGACTGAAAAGTGTGTATGTGACTAACATTGTGACTATGAATGTGCATGTGCGTGATGCGACATAGTAATTTTGAAACTTATTTTGACCTTGTTGAAGTCATAGTTTGAAAAATATTCCTTGATGCAAGTTTTATGTATGAATGTTAATTGCATGTAACATTTTATAGATTATGATTTTGAGTGCGGATGAATGAGATATGAATATTTAAAAATGACGAATCAATAATTATAAATGTAAGAGTCATTTGAGCTTTTTTTTCGAAACATATCAATAATAGTAATTACTTTAAAGCTTATGATTTGAAGATCAATGATGTGTAATTTTTTTTGCTTCAAACACTTTATATTTTGGAAGATATTTAGTTTTTAAATTGAAAATAAAAAAAAAAAAAAAAATTGGTTTTGCACTTGAAAGCTAGTTTCTTCTTTTTTATTTTTCATTTTGTTGGCATATTTATATCATTTTGACATATATATAGACTAAATATGAAGAATATCTTGTGATTAAATTGAATTGGAAGGGTTTTTATGATTTTGGATTTTTTAGGAAAAAGACCCTCCATTATATAGTAAGTGTCAATCCAATCAAGAGACTAGTGGACATGTGTTGGATAATTTTTTTTGTTTTTTACGGTGATAGGTAAAGTCTAAATCTATTTTTTATCTCTATTTTTCAAGATTCGAATTCGAGTAGCCAATTAAAGAAAATTACTTGAAAACTACTTAATCAAACTCCTAAAAACTGTGTTGGACTAAATTTTGATTATCATTTATCCATATCAGCTACAGGTGCAGATTTTTAGTTAATAAATAAGGATGATGAGTCACCCTCACAAAATAAAAATAATGGTATACTTTTAAACGATATATTTATGTTAAAATGTTAAAATTAAATCTTGAAAGACTCATGTTAAAATATTTGCCATGATTACCAATAAGCAAGCACAACTGTTTACCTGGTGCTCTCCTCCACCAGATGATACATTTGCGTGTAGAAGCCCTTTGCTGTCCTCACAGAAGACTTCATATTTAACATAATTGCTTCTTCTCTCATTTTCCCAATCTACATTTTCTTCTACTTGCCTGCAAATTATATATGATTTACTTATGGTGTGAAAGTTATAAATTAAGGGCTTAAATCTTAGTTTTCACAAAAAAAAATAAAAATAAAAATAAAAAAATCATTAAGTATGGTTTGGAGAATGTCATGATGAATGCAATTCTGCTATTCTCTTTTTAGGGAAATGATGTTTCTAGGGTTTAAACCCGTAACTAGGGAGATAATAGGTTAACACTTAACCATTGCATTAGGGATAATATATTTTTGGTAATTAATTAATTATGTACCTTTGAGCCTTAGGGAAGCAAATGGACAAGTCTCCATGATTTTTACGCTGTGCTCTTTGTATCTGCAAATTCTTCAAGGTTAAGATGAAATCGTTGCCATTATGATTAATCTTCAAGCTTCTGTACATCTGATAATTAAGCAACCATAATTCATGTAATTATAACCCTAATTAATTAAATTCATCAAATAACTAAATTGATAATAATGTATTGAACATTCATGCAGTACTATCAATCAATTTCAGAATTGCACTGTAAGCATGAGAATAATTGTATCATCTCTTTGCTGCTGTTTCATTATTTTTATTTGTTTGTTATTGTGTGGCATGCATCATATATATACATACACACACATATATATATATATATATATATATATATATATATATAATTGATATAAGTTATCTGTTTCTATGAGCCCTTATTGCCATGCACGTCATCATTTCAAAGAATGACCCCACATTTCTTGTTCAGCAATAATATTTCAAAATAATTTTGTCTCCATTTAATCTTAATTTAGTATCTTATCTTGTTTATTAATTATCAGCTTCTTAGATATAGAAAAATTGAATGGATGGAGAAAACATGACTCAATGATCATGTCCTTCAATATCTGTTTGTATTTTTTTTTTTTTTTTAAAAAAAAAACAAATACATAGATTGCTGTGTAATTGGTGCAACTGAGTATTTGGGTACAGGATGAGCCGGATCTGCCACTAAATAATTGGTGTAATTAAGTGATTTATAACATTTTCAAGATATCTAAACATTAATGTTATACCTTAAATTTAAAAAGTGGGATAAGATTTTAGTATACAACAATACATTCACATTTCTATTCTATTAATGTTATACCTTAAATTTAAAAAGTGGGATAAGATTTTAGTATTCAACAATACATTCGCATTTCTATTATACTTAAATTTTAAGTGACCATTATATAGGGAGTATTATTACCACCAAAGTAATATGAGGGGTTACCAATTTTTATTGTTTAAATATATATAATTAATTAAAATATATTTGATTAATTAATTTGTTTCTATAGATCAATATACCATATATAGTATATGATAAAGTTATCATTTTCATCGTATACAAGAATTGAATGATATCATATACACATAAAATCAAAATGTGGTTAGGTATTAAATCACTACTCACACATGTGCCAAATTAATGCCTCACGATTAGTGATCTGTTTTCAAAGTAATAATTAATGTAAAGCCACCATTAATTATTCTATCTTCATTAAACTTATGATTTTCTATATATCATATAATTGAGCTCTACTGTTAAAATGTCACATGACACTTTATGACAAAGTAATCTATACCCTAGAGTCTAGAGACCTATAACATTTATGAATTGTTATTAATTTCTGTTTGAACTGATCACTGAATACGTTATAGTTTATATTTTTGAATAACATTTATGAACTGTTATTAATTTCTGTTTGTAAAATGTAATCATAGAAACAATAATTAACCAAAAAAAAAAAAACAATAATGATTTTGAAAGCTTGACTTACCTGAAGATGACTTTTGATATGAGAAAGCTTCAGTCCTTTTACATTCATCATCTGCAGAATTCGTTTTGGTGTTGCTTCTGCAAATCCCCACCATATAAAAAAATTAGTCCATGAATGAACAAGAATTGATAGGGTTACCGCATCTGCATGCCTAACAGAAATATATATATATAAAGATAGATAGACACACAAATAAAAATGATTAATATGATTCATTTAAAAGTGCTTCTAATAAAAAGCTCTTTAGGTATGAATATCACTTATTGCTCTTACTATATCAACAGCTTATAGCTGATCTAATTAACTTACTATATTTACCACCAAGGTGTTCAACAGCTTGAACAAAGTGTTCATGAAGCTCTGGCGTCCATCGAAGGCGTGGAAAATCAGATTTATTGTATTGCCTTACTCCATTTCTCTGACAATTTCTCATGCTAGCTTTAGGGTTCAAGAGAATTAGACCAAAAAAACAAAACAAGAAGAAGCTTATCTCATCAACACAAGATAAAGGGTAAGGGTTTGCCTAATTTGAATATGTACATAATGCAGGTTCAAAATATAATAATTAACGCATGTGTTTGGTCTAAGACCATAGACTTTTGTATGTGTCAAGTTTTCTATTTCGAACATTTTTTTTTATTATTATTATTTTTTTAATTTTTTTAAAAAATATATGTTTTTCAGTCATTATTTTATCATTTAGGCAGTTCAAATGCTAATAATAAAAGTTAGAATGACAATGTCTTATCTCTCAAATTTATTTATTTATTTTTTATAAGTTTAAAGAAGGTTTAAATTTTTTCTTCATATATATATTGTTGTTATTTTATTATAAATAAAAAGGCAATATTAACTCTCTTTATCGCTTCTATAAAGATTAATTTTTACCTAATGAATCACTATTGATTAGATCGGAAGAAATGAGAACAAAACCCAAAGACTGATTCTATCAAACCTGTATGCTAATACGATCAAAACTCAAATACTAATAATTACATAAACTATTTATTCAGTATCTTCAATAAGTAAGTTAGCACTTATTGAAATTTCTCCAATTTATTTTCACCTTATTTATAGGTTTCATACAATATTTTAATAACTTATTTCATCCCTAAGGTAATTGTAATCTTTTCACGTAAGAACAAAATTCCAATAAGCAACAAGCGATGAGAAATATATTTCATTTGTCCGAAGTCGTTTGTGTAATGTATTCAGAAATCCACATGGTACACATATTAAAGAACTTTTTTTTGTCTTTTAATTTGGAGATTGATTGACTCCAAAAAATGCGGGTTCAAAATATAATAATTAACGCATGAGATGTGTCAAATTTCTATTTCAGATAGACCCGACCGGCGGAACCGAACCGAACCGGCCGGTTTCCGGTTCCACACTTAAGTGGAACCGGAACCTTGAACCGAACCGGAACCGACCGGTTCGGTTCCGGTTCCGGTTCGGTTCCAAACCTTTTTTTTTTAATTTTGAAAATTAATTAGAATAAATGAGATTAATTTTATAAATAAAAAAATTATTACATTGAATAGCTTGAGCTTAAATTTTTAAAAATTTAAGTTGCCTACGTATCCTCAAAGGGTGAGAGGAATCAAAGCTCACGTAGTTCCATTATAATTTTAAGACATATCCCATTTGTAAATTATAATTTTACAATTATCAATCATCATTATCAGTTGATCATTCGGCTCCGGTTCCGCTTGCACTTGTTGTTGCACTTGCAGATGCATTATCGAACAAATCTTCAAAATCATCAGGGGCATCTTCTTGTTGTCTCAGATCAGCTCGACTCCAATCATCCACACAAGATGGTGCTTCTAGAGTGCTTGAATGTAATGAAGATCGTCTAGCTTCCAATATATTACCTCCCAAGCTGAAGGCTTGCTCAACCGCAACGGTGGAAATAGGTGTTGCCAATATCTCTTTAGCAATAATTGATAAAACATGATATATATTTTGATGCCGGTTCCACCATTCAAGGATTTTAAAATTTTTACTGCATAAACTTTCATTAGAAAACTCAAAATTTGTAGATAAATAATTATCTAATTCAGGGTTATTAGTTGTCGTATCCCTAACTTTTTTATTTCGTTGCAATAACCAACGATCCCCTGCGCTAAGTCTTGTTTGAATTACCGGTTCGCTACTACTAGATTCACCTAATGTTCCTAAGTTATATCTTACAATATAATCATTAAATAAAACAATTAAATCATTTCTTAATTTCGTCATTAATCTTGTAATATCAATTTCATCTAATATTCCTAAATAACCATAATAAACTTGTAAAGCACCATTCAAACCTTCTAATTTAAATCTAGGATAAAAAACAGCAACAATAAGATAAAGTAAATGAATTTCTCTAAAATAATTCAACCATTTTACCTTCATAGCAGTAATGGCTTCGAACAAAACAATATCATTAGGATCGCCACTGTCAATATGCTCATCGAGAGTGCCAACAATATTCAAACTCTCAAGAAGAAATAAATGTGATGTAGGATAATAAACACCGCTAAAAACTAAAGTAGCATCATTAAAAACTCTTAAAATATCTAAAAAAATTTCACAAATATCTCATTGACTAGGATAAAGTGTGATATTTTGAACATGTTGAGAAAAAAAACTACATAATGCATCTTTGTATTGAAATGCTTGACATAAAAGAAAATAAGTTGAATTCCAACGTGTTGGAACATCTCTTGAAAATTTAATCGGTTTAATACCATTTATTTTACAAAACTTCGTCCATTCTCTCCTAACTTGAGAATATGACCAAATACAGTTAAGTGCTGTTTTAATTGGATCAAGGAAATGTGATAATAATTTTAGACCGTCTTGCACACATAAGTTAAGGACATGACATGTACAACGAAAATGAAAAAACCGACCCCCTAAATTTGGTTGACATATTTCTTTTAAATCATTGATGGATGCAGTATTTGCATATGCATTATCAAATCCAATTATTAATTTTTTTTCTACTAAACCATATTCATCAAAAATTACCTTCATCATTCTATAAATATTATGTGCAGTATGTTGGTCATCAAAAACTCTAAATGCAATAAGTCGTTTTTGCATGGTAAATGATGCATCAATCCAATGACAAGTCACACCCATGTATGTGTGTGTTTGCCAATGGCCACTCCAAATATCAGAACATATAGAAATACGACCTTTCATCTCTTTAAATATTTCATTTAAAATAATTTTACCATCTTTATATAATTTGAAAATATGACGTTTTGTTGTGTTTCGAGCCATTCTACATGCAGAAGGGTTTAAAGCATTATGCACGTAATTAGTAAAATGAAGTTTTTCACCAAAGCTTAAAGAAAGATGTGCCATACAAGTTAATTTCGCAAATTCTTCTCTATTTTTTGCATCAGAATATTTAAATAAATATAAAGCACCCGTACCTCTACTAGATGATGCGTACCTGGCCATTTGAGTTTGTGTCGTATCAATTCCAAGTTCAATCGGATGATGTCTTTCCAGGTGCTTGATCATATTGCCGTATCCACCAGAAAATTTGTAGGTAACCCCACAATAGTTGCAAATTGCTTGTTGTGTATTATCTTCTAGGCGTTCCAAATGAAAATGAATTTTGAAAACATCTGAGGAACGAGCCTTAACTTCTCTTCTCCGTGATTCTGCACCGACACTAGGGCCGCTCTCTTGGGTTGGCATATTTGACATTATGTTCTCAGATGAGCTTGCCATTTTTCGTTTGAGAAATTAGAAAGAAAAATAAGAAAATTGACTAATTACGAATGATAATAACTAATTGAATTGAGATTGAGAATAAGATTATAAGAGAATTGTATTGAAGTGAGATTGAGAATAAGAGAATTATAGAAAATGAGAGAGTTGAGAATTTGGTGTGTTGAAATAATGAAAAATGAATCATATTTATAGAGTTTTAGAATTTTTTTGATACCAAAAATGCCCCTAAATATAACCGTTTTATTACCGTTATTAGGGATATATTAGTAATTTATATTTTAATTTATAATTTTTAAATTTTTTTTTTCTTATTTGGGCAGGGAACCGTTGGCTCCCTGCCCCCCCCCCAACGGCTACTAGCCGTTGGGGAAGGGTTCATGTTCCAACAGGAACCCTACGGTTCCAACCGGAACCGTTTCGATTCCGGTTGGAACCGTCGAACCGGTGGAACCGTACGGTTCCACCGGTTCCGACCGGTTCGAGTTGGTTTAATATTTTTAAATGTATTTTTCAGCACATAGGTTTCAGATAATTTAATATTTTTAATAACTTATTTCATCCCTAATATTAAAATGGAAACAAAAATTGTAATATTTTCTGTAGTACATATAGTGTCATTATACAGTAAATTAACATGCAAACAAACAGATCAAATCAGAAAGTAGATCTAATATGCATAAACCCTAAAATAAACTTTAAAACTTGAGAATCAGAAAAACCTTGTTACAAAGACGAAAACAGTAGTCCGGATCGAGAAGATTCTATGTCCTTAAGAACTTATCGGCCCTGTTTTAGTGCTCTACGGATTTGTGGCCAATGTTCTCCTTAACAAGATCTTGAACTGGGAACATAGTGGCACTCTCTCAGACTCAAAGACAAAAATGAGACTATTTTGTTTGAATGAAATTCGGATTTATATTTCTATTCCTTTAAAGGAACATAATGACTTCCTTTTATAAGCATGGAAGGATGCCTCAAAGCCACCATTTGGATTAGAGTGCAACCCTCCTAAGGGTTGCACCCCTCCTAATGCATAGGACCATAGTACACACAAATGGAGGACATGTCCCTAAAGGGTACCATCCAAAGAATATGTCTCTCCTCCATCCGAAGAAGTATATTTGAAGATTTGAAGAATTTCCAACATTTTCACGTACTGAGAAGAATAAAATTCGAATAAGAAACAAGCCATAAGAAATATTTCATTTGTTTGTATACTGTATTCAGAAATCCACACGGTACACATATTAAAAAACTTAATTTTTTTGCCTTTTGATTTGGAGATTTTTCGATTGATTGACCCCAAAAATGCTTGTAGATAATAGAGGCAAAAAGTAAAAAAGGCGATTGGCTGTCTTGCCTTCATTATATTTCTCATAATTTAATTATTAGCACAATGATTAAGTTCCTAATATATATGCACTTTCATATAATAAAATTTAAAAAATTCCTAGGACATGCATGCATTGATTTATTTTATTTTCACTTTGAGGGCACGCCCAGTGGATAAAGAGACCCCAAAAATTGCAAAGCAAAGGCAAGTAAAAGTCAAGGAAGTGGATAAATATCAAGAAACAAAAAGTTAAAAAAAAAAAAAAAAAAAAGAGACAAATATAATCTCTTTCTTTAAGTTAATTTCCAATCACATTCATATCATATGTCAATAAAAGACGGTGCCTAATTTTAGACCCATTTTCATCTGTCTTTGTGCTGCCGTGTTCTACACAACACTCCCTCCCTCATAATTCAATGTGCATGAAAAAAAAAAAAAGAGGCCAATTCGTACAATTGATTCTTGTTTCAATGAAGATTAAATTCAATGTGATGATGTACGTACAATTGGATACATTAATCTATTGCATGCATCGATGTCAATGCCCTGATATTTTTAGTTAATGGTAGGAATGGAATAAAATTTTGATTTTATTTGAGACCATATATAATTCGATACGAAAATTATTAGGTTGGAATTTTAGATTTTTTTTTTTTGTTTTAAATCTAGATTTTTTATCTAAAAATTCATAAACCGTTCGGTTAAGGATTCAAGAAAAATTTTCATCACAATTTAAAAGTTTATATGAAATTCGAGACAATCTTCATTCTAAATATCTCAAACCTAACATCTCTAATTAATGGACTATCAATCCTCATTATATTGGCTCATTCTGAGTATAGATATGTGAATTACGCTGGCAGACAGAGAGAGAGAGGGGAAAAAAAGGATGAACAAAAAATTTAAGCATGTTTTGATATGTCATGAAGAAGAAAATACGACAGCAGTAAGCTTTGAAATTCTTTCTTGAAAATGACAAAAAAAAAAGAAAAAAAGAAAAAGATATCTAATAGCCAAAAACTGATGCTGATACCAATTTAAATTGTGAGTCAAATAATGGAATCTTTGGAAGCACTTTCCTTGTAATTCTATAATATTATCTTCAATATTTCACACATCTATTCTATAAGATGGGTGAATTGAAATGAGATACCTTTATTGAACTCCACATATATGTCACCTTCCTCAACAATTGTTGGCTGGAGAAGATGCTGGAAACCAGCTGCTTTATTTATTATTTTTTTTTATATATATATATATATATATTTTATGCATTTTAGGTAGACGAGTGAGTCAAACTTGGAATCGTAAAATTTAAATAATAATAATAACAACTTACCTCTGAACTAAAAAAATAATAAATCACACAGAATAATAATAATAATAATAATAATAATAATAATAATAACAATAATAATAATAATAATAATAATAATTATTATTATTATTATTGCATCCAGTGGTTATTGGTTAATGGCATATTTTATTCAACACAATGCATAGTATATTTTATTCATCACCAAACAGATTTAAAGTTTTACTGATGATCAAAAGTAATTAAAGGAACTACGAATAATGGGTAGTCAGAAAATTAATGGAAATAAAATAATAAACTAGTGTTTGGGCCAAATTTGGTCCAGGGGTAGTTTCGTTATTTTTCTTCAGATCCAATATTGGACGCACCCCTGAAGCCTCCTAATCAAACCCCAAAGACATAATGTCGGCCCAGGCCCGATGAACACCAACACCGGTAACCGTAGGTCCATCCAGAGACCGGCCCACGTAACGCCCAGGCTCGTTAATGCCACCCACAAGCCATCCGTTCCAACCTGCAAGCAGTAATGTCACTTCATTAAGTTGACTGTTACCATGTTCTAACGGGCAGATAATTAAAAGACAGTCAATAAAGACACACATGACTATACCATGGATAAATAAGGAATATGACTCCAAGAGGAAGGGGGATCCAACTTCTAGCTCTTCTACCCATAGCTTTGGGACATTCTCAAGCTCGCCACTCCTACCACTTACCGCCCTCACGGCATTCAACGGAATTCAAGGTAGCATCTAACCTTGACCTTCCATCTATTACTACATATGTTCATTTACTGACTTGGGCGTCGGAGTGCCCCCGGCACCCACCACACCGGTGGGCAGTACTCCCGCTCACTCTACACCTTTGTTTTGCAGGATCGCTAGTGCCCCCAACTACAAATTCTCGATTGTGGACCTCGGGCGAAAACCAGCGTCTACAATTTGGCGCCCACCGTGGGGCCCTTAGCGATTCTTAGCATGCAAAGTTCCCTCATTCAATGATCCTTTCAGATATACCCCGACGTCAGGCAAAGAACGATGTTCCGTCGGCAGTACCCGAATGAAGACTTGACACGGACATCCCTATGGACTCACGTCGTGTCAAGTTGTAGACATGGATTACACATGATTCATAACTTCCTGGTCTCATCAAGTCCAGTCGACCGGGGACATCCCCCATAGACTCATTTCGAGTCAGAGTTGTAGACATGGATTACACATGTCGTATGACTCATATCTTCCTGGACTCATCAAATCCAGTCGACCGGGGACATCCCCCATAGACTTAATTCAAGTCAACTTGTAGACATGGATTACGCATGTCGTATGACTCATATCTTCCTGGATTCATCAAGTTCAGTCGACCGGGGACATCCCCCATTGACTCACTTCGAGTCAACTTGTAGACATGGATTACGCATGTCGTATGACTCATATCTTCCTGGATTCATCAAGTCCGGTCGACCGGGGACATCCCCCATAGACTCATTTCGAGTCAACTTGTAGACATGGATTACACCTCGTATGACTCATATCCTCCTGGACTCATCAAGTCCGGTCGACCGGGGACATCCCCCATAGACTCATTTCGAGTCAACTTGTAGACATGGAGGGCACATGTCGTATGACTGATATACTGACCTTCATCGGGTCCAAACTATTGGGTACTTCTCCAATGGCTCTTGTAGACTCAAGTTGATAACTGACATTCGTTTGGTTCAATTAGTAGGCAGCATTAATGCTCGAGTACAACTACATAATATGGCCTCGTCCCAGGCGACATATCCGTCAAGTACTCTCCAAGCCAATGACTCTTGACTTAGAGAGTAAGGGACAAACTGTTTGGGCCAAATTTGGTCCAGGGGTAGTTTCGTCATTTTACTTCAGACCCAATATTGGACGCACCCCTGAAGCCTCCTAATCAAACCCCAAAGAAATAATGTCGGCCCAGGCCCGATGAACACCAACACTCGTAACCGAAGGACCATCCAGAGGCCGGCCCACGTAACGCCTAAAGTTCATAAACACCATTCAACAGTTTCCAGCCTACAACGGGCAAATGCAGTGAATATCCCTCATAAAGTCGACCTTACCAAGACTCAACGGACGAGCAATCAAGTGCACACCCTCAGATAGATATATAAGAAAGAATGCTCCATAAGGGAGAGGGGGGGGTCGGAGGACATTCGCTCCAGAAATCATATAATCATCATTCCTACCGCTCTCACGGCATCACATGGGGATCAAGGTAGTCTCTAACCTTGCTATTCCATTACTTACAGCTCGTCTTCACCACTGACTTGAGCGTCGGAGTGCCCCCGGCACCCACCACACCGGTGGGTAGCTACTCCCGCTCACACTACATCTTTGTTTCGCAGGATCGCCAGTGCCCCCTTCTACGAAATCTCAATTGTGGACCTCGGATGAAAATCAGCGTCTACAATTTGGCGCCCACCGTGGGGTATGACTTACACCTTTTTAGAATGTCACAGTCGACATCACTAAGGCATGAGATTTATAGTAGGTGTTACAGTAAGATTCTAAGATATGGGTGTCCCAGACGACACTACAATTTACAACTAAGTAATTGTTATGAATAGCTCTGTAGACATTTACGATGTCTGGCAAAAAATTTGTTAGGGATGTCCCACTCGACACTAGTGTGTTGTAGGGGATGTCCCAGTTGACATCACAATATATATAGCTTGTCACTTGCTTGAGATTCCAATCGACACTTCGCATATGAGGCTTTTCACTTGTTCAAGATCTCATTTGACATGAGATGGAAGAAGTACTAGTTAGATGGTTGAGGTTCTATTCCACACGACGATGAGCGGGAGGTAGAAACACCATTCGATATTATCGAAATGTAGTCTCGGCTTAAGAATATGATGCTCTAGAGATACGATAAGTTGGTATTCCACCCGACACTATGAGGATTGAGTCTCGGCTCAAGAAGATGCTTCAAATGAAGACACAATATGAGGGCTATCCCACTCGACATTGCAATGATGTAGACTGGCTTAATAAGGATGCTCTAATTAACAATTGTAAAGATTCGCTTAAAGGTGAGTGTTTCATTTGATACTATGAGGCAGTGAATACATTTTTAAAGATGATACTCCACTTGAGGGAAGCTCCCACCAAGTGCTGCCAATGACCATGAGCAAGACAACAGCCCGTCCTGGAAAACTCGAGTCCTCTCAACATACGGATCGCCCCCATCCGTCTTTCTCCGTTTTGAAAACGGATCATCAACATCACCTTCCACTCCAGTACAATCATCAAGAGACAGGTCTGGTGTACTATTTGGCTCCATTGAGTAAGACATCGGACCATACAAGTTGCCATCTCGACCAATTAGAGATGAGACCTTGTCAAGTCTCTCCTCTTATACGGACATCATGGTACCATTAGAGTATCGACGATTATGCAGAGGTTTAGGATGATCATGAGTACCTTTGTAGATCATCTCTGTTATCTGTCTGTCATGAGAATGTTCGAATGGTTATTTCACTTCACAATTAGGATTAATACATTAGTAATAGCTGCGTGGGAATTCACTCACTTTAACATATTTTTGACCATACTTTCACCAATCAAATCCATCATCAGATAACGTTGAACCCACGCCACATGCGAGATAAAATTGAATTCGACATGCCTAACGACTCGACCCATTCTCAAAAGCCCAATTTGCATATATCACAAACAAACTCACACGACTCATGAAACCCTTTACTCCCTCTTTCTCTCTTTTCTCAGAAGAAAATAGAACAAATTTATATTAAAGAGTGGAGGACAAACACATCCACTTACCCGCGCTAAGTCCTAATCCTAATTTTTCTTGCCCTGCTTCTATTGGCTACGGAGGATCGTCGGTTCTACCAATCAATTGTGTGTCTGTGTAGAGTCGCGTAGGACCATTTTTCAGCTGCTTGCTAGAGCACATAGAGCAATGATGTATCAATATTCAAAGATGTATCAGCCCCATATGTGAGACAATTCAAATCATGGAAATTCCCAGCGTCTAGTCTACAGACACGAGCTATGAAGAAAGTTCTCAGCCGAGTGAAAGCCCATGGACGTGCGGGAGAGCCAGCCCACCATAGCAAAAATGCGTAGGCTCCAAAAGATTTCAAGCTACTCACAACTAAAGACATTCAATGCTTTGGATACTCTCCATCAAGTTTACATTGTTACAACCACTCGACAACAGTAATAAAAAAAAATTAACATTTATCGTAACAATTACCTCTATACTAAAAGGCCTGTAAATAATTCCACAATAGACAAACCCAAAACCTTGTCTTAATCTCAGTCATCATTTTTCCTCTCATTGAAGCCTCCACAAACCCAGATTCGAAAATTTTCTAGATTTCCAGGCTACCTCAGACGAAGCCGACAAACTCAGCCTTGGACCAGTGTTCTTGAACTAGCACCTCACTTCTTCAAAGCCGAATGATGCAACAAGGATCAAATCTAGAGACATTGGGTCATCCATTTCCACACTTTCAAAGTGAAGGAACGAGAAGAATCTAGAAGCAAAAGCAGTAGTAGTAGTAGTAGTAGTACACACCACATCTTCTTCAGGAGTCTATACTCAATACAATTTCAGAACCGAGTGTCACACATTGAGTTTGATCACGGAGATCGACCCAAAGGACCCAGATCCGATGGAGCCATCCCTTATTTGTTACATTTTTTGTCGACTTATGAGCTACATAAATTACTACCTATCTCTTACAGATTGCATACTTCCAGCGCCAGGCAATAAATCAGAGAAAACCAACGTCTGATATAGGCCTCTTCACCATCGGGCCGTCAATGTCTCTAATTGAGGTCAAAAGTGAAGATCTCACTGATTTTGTTAACATAGGATAAGCAAGGTGAGCCTAATACCATTAAAGGACGAGTCAAAATCACTCCCAGAACCGCATTCGCTTCCATCATCAGAATTCCCATTGCCAGAGCCACCAAACCCACCACCAGTCCCACGCCTGACCCACAATCAGCAACTGTTCTGGGAACCAGAAGCTGCCAAAACAATCCTACCAGGGGGCACAACTCATTATTGGGCGTCCAGCCCCCACGACAATCTGAATCGACAGATCCCAAACCAAATTCAAAACCCATAAAACAATTGAAACAAAACGCAAAATTGATGGTTGTGAGGAAGGGTTTTAAAGCAAACGAATAAATTGAGATCAACATCACCTAGGAAACGCCCAAATCGGTTCCAATAAGGCGACAATCAGACCGCATGTCGACTCAAGCTTCTCCAATAACCCATCGCCCAAATCGGTTCCAGAAAAGCAACAATCAGTACTTCTGTCCGCACCGTCGAGTCACTTCTCACCACCACCTTCGGTCTCCAAATAATCCACATGGGTACCTCTTGAGCTGAGAAAATCGTCGACACCATGACGACTCTGGTCTCTAGTTTGCTTCGCCGAACGGATTAACTCTCGCGACACACACTTTTTACTTCAAATTAACACTACTTGGTGCAACCCTCTGTCGAGGAGTGAAATGAGGTATAGATGACAGATTTTGGGGACTCTTGTAGATCTGCGTCGGCTCGGTACTTCGTTACGAGGAGTTCAGCTTTCAAGTTGAGCATGTTTTCTTTTGACAAACCTAGGGCACGCAATTGAGCTTGCAAAGTGAAACATAGACTTGAGTTGAAATCTATTTGTTGTATCAAGTGTGGGCTGGGACACAAAACTCTTATTATCGCATGAGTAGCTGCTTGAAAGAAATTACAATTTGCCAAATATAGGCTTCCCAACAGTCATAACGCCACTTTGCCCCTAGCCCATAGTAGCCAGTTTCAAAACAGAACATGACACCAGCCCCCTCAATCCACTCAGTTCGTGGGCCATGGTCATGTTGGTAGGCCCAACAAGCTAGACAGAAGCAATAAGTTGGCCCTTCAAATATGAAAATGTCGACAATAGGACCACATTAAAATCACATAATGTGCTTTTCCCCCACTCATTCGACAAGACAGAACAGAGTTAGGCACTAAGTCCACTCGACACCAATAGTAGTCAAGTGGAGCTCTTTCTTTATTCCAAATTATTTAAACTTCGAGGGCTTGTAGTATCATCCTGTTTGGTCTCACTCAACATGTGGGATGATGAAATATTTTTTTTTTTTCATTCAATTCCAAACAACAAGATGGATGGCCATCAATTCCATGGTACATGGAAAAATTGTCTTCTATCCCGTACTGACTTGAGCGTGTAGAGTGAAGATTCACATGGACGGTCATCAATTTCATCCGACTGTAGTATCATGAACACTCCTCAAGTTAATGAGTGATGACCTTGATGGACCTTCATCAGGACCATTTGAAAGCCCATTCGACAACAGACCTTCAACAAGTCTGGCATAGTAAGGAAAGACTATTTTATAATCCTTCGACAGGTCTAGTTATATATTGAGGAAATATACTTGGACCATTGTCTGGTCTGTAGAGTGAATACCTTCCTGGCCTCATCAAGTCCAGTCGACCGGGGACATCCCCCATTGACTCATGTCGAGTCAAAATTATAGACATAGAATACACATATTGTATGATTTATATCTCCCTGGACTCATCAAGTCCAGTCGACCAGGGGACATCCCCCATAGACTCATGTCGAGTCAAGTTGTAGACATGAATTACACATGTGTATGAATATATCTTCCTGGATTCATCAAGTTCAGTCGACCGGGGACATCCCCCATTGACTCACTTCGAGTCAACTTGTTGTAGACATGGATTACGCATGTCGTATGACTCATACATCCTGGACTCACCAAGTCCAGTCGACCGGGGACATCCCTATGGACTCACGTCGTGTCAAGTTGTAGACATGGATTACACATGTCATAACTTCCTGGTCTCATCAAGTCCAGTCGACCGGGGACATCCCCCATAGACTCATTTCGAGTCAGAGTTGTAGACATGGATTACACATGTCGTATGACTCATATCTTCCTGGACTCATCAAATCCAGTCGACCGGGGACATCCCCCATAGACTTAATTCAAGTCAACTTGTAGACATGGATTACGCATGTCGTATGACTCATATCTTCCTGGATTCATCAAGTTCAGTCGACCGGGGACATCCCCCATTGACTCACTTCGAGTCAACTTGTAGACATGGATTACGCATGTCGTATGACTCATATCTTCCTGGATTCATCAAGTCCGGTCGACCGGGGACATCCCTCATAAACTCATTTCGAGTCAACTTGTAGACATGGATTACACATGTCGTATGACTCAAATCCTCCTGGACTCATCAAGTCCAGTCGACCGGGGACATCCCCCATAGACTTAATTCAAGTCAACTTGTAGACATGGAGGGCACATGTCGTATGACTGAATACTGACCTTCATCGGCCCAAACGATTGGGTACTTCCCCAATGGCTCTTGTAGACTCAAGTTGATAACTTGACATTCGTTTGGTTCAATTAGTAGGCAACATCAACGCTCGAAGTACAACTACATAATATGGCCTCGTCCCAAGCGACACATGCGTCAAGTACTCTCCAAGCCAATGACTCTTGACTTAGAGAGTAGGGGACAAACTGTTTGGGCCAAATTTGGTCCAGGGGTAGTTTCGTTATTTTTCTTCAGATCCAATATTGGACGCACCCCTGAAACCTCCTAATCAACCCCAAAGACATAATGTCGGCCCAGGCCCGATGAACACCAACACCGGTAACCGTAGGTCCATCCAGAGACCGGCCCACGTAACGCCCAGGCTCGTTAATGCCACCCACAAGCCATCCGTTCCAACCTGCAAGCAGTAATGTCACTTCATTAAGTTGACTGTTACCATGTTCTAACGGGCAGATAATTAAAAGACAGTCAATAAAGACACAATGACTATACCATGGATAAATAAGGAATATGACTCCAAGAGGAAGGGGGGGATCCAACTTCTAGCTCTTCTACCCATAGCTTTGGGACATTCTCACCTCGCCACTCCTACCACTTACCGCCCTCACGGCATTCAACGGAATTCAAGGTAGCATCTAACCTTGACCTTCCATCTATTACTACATATGTTCATTACTGACTGGGCGTCGAGTGCCCCCGGCACCCACCACCCCGTGGGCAGTACTCCCGCTCACTCTACACCTTTGTTTTGCAGGATCGCTAGTGCCCCCAACTACAAATTCTCGATTGTGGACCTCGGGCGAAAACCAGCGTCTACAACTAGTATTATATATTTTTTTTATTTTAATAGGAGTAAGTTAAAATTATTTTATTAATAAATTAGATTTTTTTTTGTTAATTTATAAAATATATTTTAGTTAATTTTTGAGAGCGGACACAACTGTCCTCGTACCCATCAAATAACTCCCCCAATGTGTATAAGTTTTTTTTTTTTGTTTTTTTTTTTTGAAATATCAAGAAACCCTACCCCATCTTATATCAGTGTCATTGGATCTCGTCTGAATGAATAAAACCCAATACTATCCCAAACTCATATAAATATTATTCTCATGACTTAAACATTGGTCTCCCAAAAAACAGCCAAGCCAATGTGTATAAGTTGTTTATATAATGGTGACACTGACACAGCTCCTATAATATAAAAGCTCTCAGCCGTGAAGCTGTAACAAGTTGATTAGTAAGTTGCAGCTTCTATTCTTCTACACAAGTTAGGTAGCTTTTTAAAAACACCTCAATAGTCAATATTTTTTGAAACTTTTTATTTTTATTATTCATTTTAAATTAGAATGTGCATGCAGCTGCTTTCTTGAAGAAAATTGCTTCTCCAACCTCCCTTGTCAGTCTCCCCTCCTACTGTCCCCCGTAGATGACTTGTTTATCCCTCTCACAGATTTAATTTTCATTGATTTTTGAAATAAATTATTTAATAAAAATAAATAATTAATTAATTAATCAAAATAAATCTTAAGAAAATATCTCGTACATTTCTTTATCCCGTACATCCCGTAAATCTTAAGGAAATAAATTATTTTTATTTTATTAATTAAATTCTTTTAATTTTTTATATTTATATTTTTTTTTATCTTATACTGTTATAAATTCTCTAATATATATAGTATTAGAGTAGGAGAGACATGTCAATAAGTAGTGTCTTATGGGAAGGGACATGTCCTCTAAATTGGAAGGATGAGTCCCTAGGCTTCGAAAGGCATAAGGGAATGGGTATAACCCTTAGAAGAGTTACACCTCAAACCAAAAGGTACCCTCAAAGGCACCATTCCATACCTATATAAAGAGGCCTTGAGGGTTTACTCTAATATATAGAAAGATATACAAGTTTTCCATTGTCTAAAAGAATCTTTTTTGAGTCAAGAGAGAGTTTCCACCATTTGTCATTGTTCAATTTCTTGTGAAAGGAGTGTCCCTTCTACAAGAAGCATCCAAGTGATCCTGGGAGAACGTTAGCTACAAAACAATCCGTAAAGCACCGAGGCGGAGCTAATAAGTTCTTAAGAACAGAGGCAACTCGACTTGGACAAAGTTTGATCATCATCTTCTACATTTCCAGGTTTTTTTTTCTAAGTTTTATGGTTTATGTTCAATTTGGCATGTTAGATGACACTTATTTCCCAACAATCTTAAGAACTTATTATTTTATATGTGTTGTTAAATGAAATTTTGTATGTATAAATAGTGATTTTTCTGGAAAATGTGTTATGTGCATGAAAAATATGCATAGGCGTTCGAATGCCCGACGAGCGCTAAGACAAAAATTCTATTTTTCACAATTTCGTTCGAACGTGTTCACGAACGCAACTCGAATGTGAACTCTCTGGAAAACTTCGTTCGAATACGTTTACGAATGCAACACGAACGTAAACTCTCTAGAAAACTTCGTTCGAACATGTTTACGAACGCTACACGAACGTGAACTCACTGGAAAGTTTCGTTCGAACGGATTAACGAACGTGACACTAACAAAATTAATCCTGCAATTAATTTTAATTTGAAAATAATAACATAGACTTAGATTAATTAATATTATCATATGATATACATGTATTGCATATATACAATAATGTTAATTTAGTAAAATCATATACTGTATTATTATTAACTTGGTAGTATAAGTTTAAGTTAATATTAGGGTGTTCAATTATCACAAGCATACACATAGTGATAAAGTTGAAAATTAATTGTTTGTTGCATACTTGGTTGAGATTTAAGAGTGTAACTTTATACAAGTAATTTCGTCCAAGCTTGATGGACTTATACATATACGCATACATATCTACACATATTTATTATTGTATTATAAATTGAAGTGTAATATTAAGTTTGAATGTCTAAGATATTCTATTGAGAAAGTGTTTAAATGATATTTTGTCAACAAGGCAATAAGAGCCTAAATGGACATGGATTTAAGAGGTTACTCCAGACCCCCATAGTCTTCTGGGAATATTCCTTATTCATTTATCATAAGAAATCTTAGTCGTAAATTCAAGGACTTGTGTTATTTGGTACTATTGTCCAATATAATAATAATGTGGATTCTTAGTATATCACTTAAACAAGATCACACGTTTGATCGTTCTGTAATTTGTATTTTGTAGACTTATTGACTACTGTTGGTTTTTCCAGTTACACATGGCTAGCAGAAATATCACAGTACCGGTCGCTCATGGAGAAAAACAAGAAAAATTTGGTGGAGCAAACTTTAAATAATGGCAGAAAAAAATATTGTTCTACTCGACAACACTGCAGTTGGCTAAGTACCTCAAAGATCATCCGGGTCCTATGGAGGGAGAAACAGAAATAACCAAGCAACTGCGAAAAGAGACATGGTCGTCAGACGACTTCTTGTGCAAGAATTACCTCTTGGAAGGACTTGAAAATACCTTGAACAATGTGTACCAAGATATGACTTCTGCGAAGATTCTCTGGGAATCACTCGAGAAGAAGTACATAACAGAGGATGCCGGACATAAGAAATTTATCGTGGGTAGGTTCTTGGACTACAAGATGGTAGATTCAAGGATGGTGATGTCTTAGTTGAGTGAACTTCAGTTGATCATTCATGAAATATTGGATGAGGGAATAAAACTCTGCGAGACGTTTGAAGTTGCCACAATTATTGAAAAGTTGCCTCCATCATAGAAGGACTTCAGGAGCTATCTGAAATACAAAAAGAAGCATATGAGTCTTGAAGACCTTGGAGTTTGATTGAGGATCGAAAAGGACAACAGAAAGTCCGAGAAGGCCAGCTACAAGACTATGTAGTCTAAGACCAACATCCTCGAGGGTAGAAAGGGTAGAAAAAAAAAAGAAAGAATAGTGGAGCTAATTCTTCCCAAACAAACAAGAAGTTTAAAGGGAAGTGTTACATCTGTGGAAAAAACGGTCACATGGCAAAGGACTGCAGAAACAAGAAGTCTCATGACAAAGGCAAGAAATAGAAAAATGAGGCCCGTGTCACTGAGGATGAGCAGTTAACTGATGAGATCTCATAGATGAACCTCTCAGCAGTTGTAATAGAAGCTAACTTGGTTGGAAATCTGAGAGAATGATGGGTAGACACTGGGGCTACTCGTCATATATGTGTTGATAGCAAGATGTTTTCCTCGTATCAGAAGGTTGATGGTGGCGATCATCTGACAATGGAAACTCTTCTACCTCTAGAGTGGTTGGACAAGGCACATTGGTTATGAAAAATGACATATGGGAAAAAGCTTACATTGAAGAATATTTTGCATTTTCCTGATATTCGGAAGAACTTGGTTTCAGGCTCACTCATTAACAAGAATGGTTTCAAGCTTGTATTTATTTCTGATAAATTTGTACTGACCAAGAACGATGTCTATATAGGAAAAATGATGTCTCACTGAGGGCCTTTTCAAGTTCAATGTAATGACTGTCAATCGACACCGTTATAATAATAAAGCTACATCTTCCGTTTATATTATTGAGTCACAAAATGTATTACATAGGAGGTTAGGACATGTTAATTATGATACAATGTGTAAATTAATTAACAAGGACCTTATACCTAAATTTACAATTGATAACCAACATAAATGAGAGGCATGTGTTGAAGCAAAAATGCATAGAGCATCATTTCATTCCATAGAATGAAGTTCTGAACCATTGGAAATTGTACACTCTGATATGTGTGATATGAATATAGTGCAAACAAGAGGCGGTAAAAAGTACTTTATCACTTTTATCGACGATAGCACAAGATTCTGTTATATGTATTTGCTGAGGAGCAAAGACGAGGCTATTGAGAGCTTTATACACTATAAGAACGAAATTGAAAATCAACTTGGTAAGAAAATCAAAAGAATCAGGAGTGATAGATGAGGTGAATATGTGTCACCATTTGGTGAATATTGTTCCAATCATGGAATTATTCACGAAACTACTGCTCCTTATTCACCTCAACAAAACAGGATTGTTGAATCCAAAAATCGAACGTTGAAGGAAATGATGAATGCCATGTTGACAAGCTCTGGTTTACCCCAGAACTTGTGGGGGGAAGCCTTGCTTTCTGCCAACTACGTTTTGAACAAGCTACCTCACAGAAGATTGGACAAGACACCATAAGAATCATGGAAAGGTCACGTACCTTCTTACAAATATCTAAAAGTGTGGGGGTGTCTCGCTAAATTAATGGTTCCTAAACCTAAGAAGGTTAGAATAAGACCCGAGACTGTTGATTGTATATTCATTGGATATGCTCACAGCAGTAGTGCATATTGATTCTTGGTATATAAGTCTGAAATTCCGAACATCAATCCAAATATGATAATTGAGTCAAGGAATGCGACAATCTTTGAAGAGATATTTCATTGTAGGGAAAAATAAAGAACGAAGTCTCTCAAAAGAACTATTGATACTGTTAAAGACAATGATCAAGCTGACCAAGAATCAGATCAATATGAAAATATTGAGGAAATTGAACCTAGACGTACAAAAAGAGCTAGAACGACTAAGTCATTTGGACCCGATTTTCCGACATACCTGTTAGAAAATTAGCCTCAAAGCTATAAATAAGCAATGTCTTCTTCGGAGGCACCTTTTTGGAAAGAGGCTATTAATAGTGAGATTGATTCCATCCTACAAAATCATACTTGGGAGTTGGTTGATCTTCCTCCAGGTTGTAAGCCACTGGGCTACAAATGGATATTCAAATGGAAGATGAAACCAGATGGATCAATAGATAAGTACAAGGCAAGACTTGTCATAAAAGGTTATAGGCAAAAATAAGGCATTGATTACTTTGATACCTATTCACCAGTGACTCGTATCACATCAATAAGAATATTCATAACCATAACAACTATATTTGATCTTGAAATACATCAAATGGATGTGAAGACGATATTTTTTTAAATGGTGAACTGGATGGATAGATTTACATGGAACAACCAGAAGGTTTCAATGTTCCTAAAAAAGAACAGAAGGTGTGCAAACTTGTAAAATCCTTATACAGATTAAAACAAGAACCTAAACAATGGCATGAAAAATTTGACAATGAGATGTTGTCAAGTGGGTTCAAAATCAATGAGTGTGATAAGTGTGTATTAACCAAATCAACTAAAAAAAGACATGTCATTGTGTGTCTCTACTTAGATGATATGCTAATAATTGATAGTAATCATGAGATGATTCAGTCTACTAAGAAAGTATTGACCAATAAATTTGATATGAAAGATTTAGGAGTAGCTGATGTGATCTTAAGAATTGAGATTTCCAGAACATCAGAGGGGTATCTATTATCTCAGACTCATTATATTGAGAAGATACTTGAGAAATATAATAAAAGAGATCTAAATGTGGCTAGAACTCTTGTAGACCTAACTCTTCATTTTTCCAAGAATACTGGCTCAAGTGTATCATAATTAAAGTATTCGAGAATCATCGGAAGTCTGATGTATCTCACAAATTACACACGATATGATATCGTTCAAGCTGTAAACAGACTTAGCAGATATACGAGCAATCCATGACATAACCTTTGGAAAGCCATAGTAAGAGTTTTGAGGTATCTGAGAAAAACTTCAAAAATGGTATGCATTATACGAGATATCCTGCTGTTCTAGAAGGATACAATGATGCTAACTGGATATCTGATACAGTGGATTCCAAATCTATGAGTGTATTTATTTTCACACTTGGTGGTGCAACAGTGTCATGGAAATCCTCGAGGCAAACATATATTGCCCGGTCTACTATGGAATCAGAGTTCATAACATTAGACAAAACAGGGAAGAAGCGAAATGGCTTCGAAATTTCCTAGAGGATATTCCAAATTGGCCCAAACCAGTGCCAGTGATAAGCATACATTGTGATAGTCAATCGGCTATTGGGAGAGCCCAAAATACAATGTATAATAGTAAGTCTCGACACATACGTCGCAAACATAATACCATACGACAATTGCTCTCGAGTGACATAATTTCAATAGATTATGTCAAATCAAAGGAAAACCTAGTGGATCCACTTACTAAAGGTTTACCTGGAAAACAAGTTGAGAAGTCATTGAGGGGAATGGGCTTGAAGCCTATAAATTAAAAATTTTCATTGTGGAAACCCAACCTAGCTGACTGGAGATCCCAAGATCTAGGTTTAAAAGGGACAACTGAAACTTTGTGCAATTCAAAACAAGTACTGTAGAGTTTTATACTATTTCCCATTCCTGTAATGACGCAGCGTGCTGTCTGTCAAGGCTAGGATAAGCTAATGCTTTCAATGATCACTATATTAGGAGAAGAGTCCTAATGTGGGTAAAGGCAGATTATCTATTTATAGGAGATCACCTAATTCAAGTAAGAAGTGAGGCCGCTCCCATGAGAGTTTTAAAGGCTGAATTCCCTAAAGTACTTGATGAATCCAGGACCAATGTCATAACCGTAGAACATGAAATTATCGAAGTAAAGCTGTGTTGGGGTTTTATAGGGAATTACAGGGTTAGCGCAGCGGAACGCGGAAAATCAGAATTTTCCGATTTCAAATTTTTTTTCTTGGATCAATTAAATAAACTTATTTATTTAATTAACCAATATTTAAAATATGAAATTTTAACCCAATAAATCATATTTCCTTTAATTACCGAATTGCCCCTTAAATTTTGTAATTTGATCATTTTGGTCCTTAAATAGTCAAATACATATTTAATTGATTCCAAATCAATCCCAAAATGATTTATACATGTCTAATACATGAAAATACAATTTTCAACACAAATCTCCAAAATTTTGGAAATTACCTAGAGCACCCTTAATTTTCCAGGATTTATAATTTAGTCATTTTTAGTTCAAAACATGTCAAAATCAAATCCAATCAATCCCAAATTTAATATACATCATATATACATCAAATTTCATCACATATATGAAAAACCCCAAATTTGGAGGGGGTTACCCTAATTTTATAATTTTCACAAATTGATAATTTTCACAAATTAAACAAATTCATCACTTTAATCCAATCATTACCACACCAATAAAGTCTCACCACCATGAAACAACTCAAGAATAATTCTAGGTCATATATGAGTGGCTAAGAAACTCTAGAATGACAACATAAATCACTAATTAATCAAATAAGCTTAATTACTCCTAATTAGCTTATTAATTAATCTAACATGCAAAATACCTCCAACAAGCTTCAAACATATTTAATTACAAACTCAAAGAGTAGAGACAACAACTAAGCAACACAAATTGAGGCTAAGATTAATAGAAACAATTTTCATGTAGAAAAAAAGTATGAAAATACTTACAAAATACCAAATTTTTGCCTTTGTTTTCTTTCTTTTCTTCCACTTTTTCTCTCAACTCTCTTTGTAAATATTTGTGTAACTTGTCTAAGTCAAAAAATAAAAATGAAACAAAACTTTTATATTTTTTTGCTTGTTGGCCGATATTTGAAGAAAAATAAATAACAAATTATTTCATTTTTATATCAATTTGATTGGAACATATTTTATTTAATAAATGATAACATTTATCTTTTATAAAGTAAGCAAACAAATGGACCTATAGAATCAAGTCATTTAAAAGTTAAAATCATTACTTAAGTTATTTATTATATTAATTAATTTAATTATTTAACAATTAAATAATTAAATAATAAATATAAATATCTTAAATATACGTATTATATTTACATTAAATATCTCAAATACATATATTAATGATATATGTCAAAAATCACAGTTTGATATTTAATTAATGTGTATTTAATAATATCAAATATTAAATACAAATACACATTAATTCAGAAATGACGATTAGGTCCCGATTGCGTGTATTTTTCGTTTAACCATTAAACGAGTTATAAATAATCATTATTATTCATAAAAGTTGCTATAGTTCTCTACATGTATATTTTATTAGTGAGACTCTAAATTCAGGCATACCCGTCATGAAATCAAATTTTGTGTCCATAATTCACCCACCCGTAAATTATGACGAACACAGATAAACTCTTTGAACCATACGGGTCGAGGTCATAACATACGTATAATCCCTCCGTCACAGGTATTCAGATTATTCCAGAGATATAGATGTAAACGTCAAATCTATATAAATATAATCACGTCAATGTTTCTATTAGCAACCCCTTAATAACACTTAGAACTTATTTCTACAGTGTACCACAGGCCCGTGGATGTAACATATTGCTAATTCCATATTGAATACATATGCTCTGTACACATAACTGACGAATCCTTTCTTGATACACATAGGATATCCTGAGCATCAGTCCACACCCAACGAACAGACGGAGGTCTGATCTAGATAGATCGGTGACGTGACTGCCATCTAAGTGTGGAGGATAACTCATATATCCACAGTGATATCTCAAGTCAAAGAATCATTATGCTCACTCAACCCGAGAAGATTCTTATTGACATTGGTGTATCATCTATTAAGAATCTTCGGTGAGTGGTTCAATGTTTATCCGCTATAAACACCTACACGTCTATATGAGTCTCAAAGACTCATGGTTCATTGAGAAACTATCGGAATCCAAGATTCCAATATATGACATGTACCAGTCTCAACGGGAATTTAATTTACTGACCAAATAGTGTAACCTTGACCAGGAACTATCTAAGAATGACAACGTCATGATACAACTCAATGTCAGTTGAGACACTTTCGCAATAATATCATAACTAATCATTCGAAGGTCTGTTACTTCTTTACCATATAAAAGAGGATATTATATAAAAGAAACTGTTTATTTTATTCATAATAAAATATTATATTAGTATTTACAAGGAAATACATAATATAATAGGCTCTCGGAGCACCAACCCTAATAAAATCTCCCACTTGCTCTAGTGCCAATATCGATTATATCTAATACCCATCGACTCCATATGTTTATCAAATAACTTCGGAGGAATGGCCTTGGTAAGCGGGTCTGCGACACAATCTCCCTAATGATGTGGTACTTTCGTTCCATATGCTTTGACTTCTGATGCGCCATTGGTTCTTTTGCTTGCGCAATGGCTCTAGAATTATCACAGTATAACAGAATCGGATTCTCGATACTTGGGACTACTCCTAATTCTGTAAATAAATTTCCTAACCCATACAGCTTCATTTGCAGCTTTAGAAGCTGCAATATATTCCGTCTCTGTGGTGGAATCAGCTGTCGACCCCTGTTTGGAACTTTTCCAACAAACTGCACATTTGTTAAGGGTAAACACGAATCCTGATATAGACTTTCTATCATCAGGATTCGATTGGAAATCGGAATCCGTATACCCATTAACTTACAGTTCGTTTCCTCCATAAATAATAAACTTATCCTTAGCACCTTTGAGATACTTGAGGATATATTTTATGGCCATCCAATGGTCATTTCCTGGATTGGACTGATATCTGCTGGTCATGCTAACTACGAAGCTGATATCAGGCCTAGTATATAACATGGTATACATGATGCTGCCCAAACACGAAGCATAAGGCTGATTAGATATTCTAATCTTCTTATCTTCTATTTATGGAGACATCTTCTTTGAAATATGTAAGCCATGTTTGAACGGTAGGTTTGCTGTCTTATAGTTACCAAAATTATACCGTTATAAGATCTTATTTATGTACGTTGATTGGGATAACCCAATAAGCTTCCACTTTCTATCTCTATAGAGTTTTATGCCTAAGACATAAGAAGTGTAGACATGGTACAGAGATGGGCGATGCTGTCCGGGCTCGTAGCCCGGTTGGGAGTACGGAGTAGCCCGCGGGGGACTAACCGGAGAATAAAGGAGTCGCCACCTAGTGTGAACTGGGAAATGATTTAAGGCCACACTCACCCCTCGCAAGGGAAGACCTCAAACCATTGGGTTCGGAATGGTCCATTACTTATGCTAATTGAAATGAAAAGATTTATGCAATAGTATAACCAAGCCTTATGCAACACATACAAGATAATTTA
This sequence comes from Zanthoxylum bungeanum, assembly GCA_019454045.1. NCBI lineage: Eukaryota > Viridiplantae > Streptophyta > Magnoliopsida > Sapindales > Rutaceae > Zanthoxylum > Zanthoxylum bungeanum. The sequence continues at coordinate 758,664 of SKCR01007816.1, read as the reverse complement.
ATCAACACACAAGTTTACACACCCATAAACGTAAATAAATAAAAAAGAAGACAAATGTATAATTCCATAGACATATTAAACAAAGAAGTGCAAAAATGTAAATAAACAATTATAATCAAAATGCTAATAATAATGGCAGATAATCCAGTTCATAATATAAAAGAAATGATCAAAGAAGCAAATATGCATAAAATATGATGAAAAGAGGTATGTTCACTGTATGTACGTTCGTGTAGCGTTCAGAAACGCGTTCGAATGGTAAACAGAATGCATGCGTTCGTATAGTGTTCGGAAATGCGTTCGAACAAAAATGAGGCAGAATGCATGCGTTCGTGTAGTGTTTGAGAACGCGTTCGAACGAGATTACCAAAGTGGTATCTAAAATGACATAAACGCGTGCGCGAGCGTTTTTCAAGCGGTACGTGGAGTTGTATCCCAAGTACAGACCGCACTACCGTCCATTCGGATTCGGCTACAAAATTTATGTCTGGGTTTCCATCCGATATACCGTGAGAGGCAACACTCAAGCATTAACACAGTATGAATGCGAAGTGAAAAATGAAAAAAATGACAACCAAAAAGGCGAATAACAAGATCAACAGAAGAAAGGTGTGGCCAAGAGCTTTGGCCAACATCCATATGGGACCTTGTATACCCGGCGCGATAAAACATTGTGGTAAAGGTAGACTTTAGGCATTTCCCTCAAATATAAGACCTTTAATCCAACGCGATTAGCCCATGCGCACCAAATAGCAATGTATAAATAAATAAAGCGATAACATGCGGAAAGTAGATAATGGAATACTAAAAGAGATGCGACCAAGGCCAACATCTATATGGGACTTCGTATGCCCGATTGAACGTATTTCATATTCAATCAAGTATGCTTCGTCCGGCGTGGCAAAACATCGTGGTAAAGGTAACCTTTAGGCATTTCCCTCAAATGGAGGACCTTTAATCCAACGTAGTTAGCCTATGCGCACTAGATTAACAATGCATAAAATAATAAAGCAATAACATAATAAAAGTAAATAACAGAATAATAAAAGAGATGCGACCAAGGCCAACATCTATATGGGACCTCGTATGCCCGATTGAACGTATTTCACATTCAATCAAGTATACTTCGTCCGGCGCGGCAAAACATTGTGGTAAAGGTAGCCTTTAGGCATTTCCCTCAAATAGAGGATATTTAATCCAATGTAGTTAGCCCATGCGCACTAGATTAACAATGCATAAATAAATAAAGCAATAACATGCGGAAAGTAAATAACGGAATAATAAAAGAGATGTGACTAAGGCCAACATCTATATGGGACCTCGTATGCCCGATTGAATGTGTTTCACATTCAATCAAGTATACTTCGTCCGGCGTGGCAAAACATTGTGGTAAAGGTAGCCTTTAGGCATTTCCCTCAAATGAATAACCTTTAATCCAACGTAGTTAGCCCATGCGCACTAGATTGAGAATGCATAAATAAATAAAGCAATAACGCATATAAAATAAATAACGGAACATTAAACACGAACAATGAATGAACACAAAATCAAATGACAAAATGAAACATGTGCTTGAAAGTTTCTCAAACGGTACGTGGAGTTGTATCCCAAGTACAGACCGCACTACCATCCATTCGAATTCGGATATGGAATTTATGTATGGGTTTCCATCTGATATACCGCAAGAGATAACAAGCAATCATTAACCCAATAAAAAAATGATAGGCGTGAACCATAAAGATGCATGCGAGGAAATAATAATAGATAACCGAAAAAAGATGAACGAAAAGTAGTAAAAGGTGCCCAATCTTACCTTTTAAGTTGCTTATCAGAAGTGCGTTGCGTCGTCGCCGGAAGGGTTAATGCTTCGTAACTTTTCTGGTTTTCTGATTCGACTCTTTTGTTCACTGTTTTTGCTATTTTCACTGCAGTTACTATTTTTACTATTTTGGAACGCTGTTTCGGTCAATATTTTTGCTGCTGTCTTTCTACGATTTTTGGGGCTGGTTTTGGGTTGATATTTGGACTGTTTTGGGGTACTGTTTAGGCTTGGATTCTGGACTGGTTTGAACTGTCAGTGAAGGGGTGTGGTTTCGTGTGAGTGGGTTTATTGGTTGCTGTATTGTTTTCGGTGAAGGGGCGTTATTTGTTGTTGTTTGGCATTCGGTCGGGGGCTGTTTTATGGGCTTGTTTATTCGGTCAGTCAGGGGGGATTCCTTTTTTTTATTGTTGGTCAGTGGGGGGTTGTTGGTTGCTTTTGTTTTGTGATTTGGCAAGGGGCTATATGGTCTGCGTATAGGCTTTGGATGGGTGCGGGGGTTTTGGGCCAAGATTAATGTTTAAAACATGAATCGATTGAGCAAACATGCGGCTAACTAGCGAGGTTAAATTTGACGAGTTATTAATTTTAGAATTTTCTCTTCCAGAATGCGTTTCCCATGACTTCCGTGACTTATCAGGTAGTGCCTCCATACAAAGCTCATCATTGGGCTTTATGCAAAAATACAGTGTCTACAGTCGCCCCCACTTTGATGGGGCTTGTGCAGTGTATGACAGTGACAACCCTATCAAAGTTATGCATGCATATTTTTACTTACCTGGTTCGTCGGCTGACATACTTACCTGCTGTTTTACGAGATGCTTCAAACTGAATTGATTTGATGGCGAGGTGCTTCGACCCATAAGGTTCATCCCTGCAAGATGCTGCGATCTATAGGATTCATTACTGAACTGAGCTGATGTGAGGTGGTTCATTCCCAAACCGTTACTTGAGAGGTGGATGGTTCATTCCCGAACCTTTACTGATGAAAGGTGGTCCATTCCCGAACCGTTACTTTATGAGAGGTGGTCTATTCCCGAACCGTTACTTTATGAGAGATGGTATATTCCCGAACCATTACTGTATAAGAGGTGGTCCATTCCCGAACCGTTACTGTATAAGAGGTGGTCCATTCCCGAACCGTTGCTTGAAAAGTGGTCCATTCCCGAACCATTACTGTATGAGATGGTTCATTCCTGAACCGTTACTGATGAGAGATGGTCCATTTCCGAACCGTTACTGATGAGAGATGGTTCATTCCCGAACCGTTACTGTATGAGAGGTGGTCCATTCCCGAACCGTCACTGTATGAGAGGTGGTCCGTTTCTGAACCGTTACTGATATGAGATGGTTCATTCCCGAACCATTACTGATATGAGGTGGTGGCGAGGCGCTTTGACCCTTGGGCTTTGTTCCCGAACCATCGAGTGGGTCTTGTTCCCGAATCGAATTGAGGGTTTTGTTCCCGAATTGAGTTGAGTTGATGGCGAGGCGCTTGACCTCTGGGTCTTGTTCCCGAACCACCGAGTGGGTCTTATTCCCTAATCGAATTGAGGGTCTTGTTCCCGAATTGAGTTGAGGGTCTTGTTCCCGTATTGAGTTGAAGGTCTGTTTTATTCCCGAACTGTGTTGAGAGTGGGCTTTGTTCCCTAGGTTTTATTCCCGAACTGTGTTGAGTGTGGGCTTTATTCCCGAACTGTGTTGTGAGTGGGCTTTGTTCCCGAACTGTGTTGAATATGGGCTTTGTTCCCGAACTGTGCTGAATGTGGGCTTTATTCCTGAACTGTGCTGAGGGTGGGCTTTATTCTCGAACTATACTGAATGTGGTCTTTGTTCCCGAACTGTGTAGAGAGTGGGCTTTGTTCCCTGGGCTTTATTCCCGAGCTGTGTAGAAAGTGGGCTTTGTTCCCGAACTGTACTGATTATGGGCTTTGTTCCCTGGGCTTTATTCCCAAACTGTGTAGAGAGTGGGCTTTGTTCTCAAACTGTGCTGAATGTGGGATTTGTTCCCTGGGCTGTGTAGAGAGTGGGCTTTGTTCCCGAACTGTAGTGATTATGGGCTTTGTTCCCTGGGCTTTATTCCTGAATTGTGCAGAGAGTGGGCTTTGTTCCCGAACTGTGCTGAATGTGGGCTTTGTTCCATGGGCTTTATTCCCGAGCTGTGTAGAGAGTGGGCTTTGTTCCCGAACTGTGCTGATTATGGGCTCTGTTCCCTGGGATTTATTCCTGAACTGTGCTGAAAGTGTGGGCCTCGACCCTGGGATTCATTCCCAAAACTGCTGATAGTGTGGGCCTCGACCCTGGGATCCATTCCCAAAGACTGCTGATAATATGGGCCTCAACCCTGGGATTCATTCCCGATACTACTCATGATGTGGGCCTCGATCCTGGGATTCATTCCCGAAAGCTGCTGATAATGTGGGCCTCGACCCTGGGATTCATTCCCAATACTGCTGATGATGTGGGCCTTGACCCTGTGATTCATTCCCAAAACTGCTGATAGTGTAGGCCTCAACCCTGGGATTCATTCCCGAAGACTACTGATAATGTGGGCCTCGATCCTGGGATTCATTCCCGAAACTGCTTGTCTTTGCCGCGTTTTTTTTTCTTCAAAACCTGCGAATAAAAACAAAACAAAAATTGCGTGCATGTGACGTGTATGCATGGATGTATTTCCTATTCCGATGGGTTAGGCCTTCCTTGTGCTCCTCGGTGCTTCTTGCCTACAAAAGTCTTTGGTCGCCCCCAGACTTGATTTAGCTTTCTGCTCTCTGCTGCTTGCACTTGGTCAAGTTGGACTACGTGATGTGTCACTCCATATCAACATAGTATATTACATGCCACGAAATAGTCACAATAGTTATACATATTATTTCCCTCAAAGAATGCCCAATATTGAAACCGAAGAACTTTAAAAACACTCATTGCAACTCAAACCCAAGTATTTGAATAAATGATCTAAGCCAGACTCAAAGTGTGTATGTGCAAAGGTTCTTTCACAGCTTGATCCTAAGGTAAGCTAACTCAATGATTTCGTTTAAAAAAATTGGGATCGATGGGTCAAACCAACCTTGATGTCTCAATTACGTTTTGCAATTACTTTTCCGTGGTCATTATGATATGGTTTTCTTTTTCTTTTGTCTCTTTTTTTTTTTCCTTTTTTTCTTTTTTTTTTCAACACACATACCCTTTAAGGTAGCATTTCTCCTCATGGTGGTCCTAATACTCGCCCATGGGTAGCTTCACACTTATCGGTTATAGGTGGTTTTTTTTTGTCAGAGACTTTTCTTTTATTTTCAACCATACTACACATCATAACACAAGCAAGTCAGGATAAACATCTAAGCGAACAGTCATTCATCAATCCGTAATTTCTTCAACTAGTCACATTGCCAACTACTCAGGTTTTCACTGCTAAGAACCTATAAATAAGTGCTTACGAGTCTAACATAGATCAATTACTCAAAGTATCAGATAAAAACACGTCAAGAGTTTGTCATTTCTAAGATTTCACCCTAAAGCAAACGATTACATCATTGGACCTATGCCTAACTATTAAGGACTTCTCTTTTTTTCTTCTTTTTTTTCTCTCTTTTTTTTTGGCCCACCATGGTCTTTCTATCCTTGCCGTAAAGTTTTCTGTTTCTCGGTTTCCTTTTCCCCGATATCCATGTTTGCTAAACTCTTCTTGACAAACCTTTTTTTTTTATCTCTAACCCAACATATATCTATGATGGCTTTTAAGACACGGGGGTTAACATGATGCGTGTATGCATGAGATGCAAATGGTTATCAAAACAACATATATCCTTATGACCTTATTTCTCCCACACTCGCGGTAAGTCTATTTTTGTCCTAGGTATGGCTTATTCCATGCACCAATGTGGGGTACATAAAATTGTCTCTCCTGCGCTACAGGGGTGAACCTTGGCTACCTCAGTCCCTTTCCATCGGTAAAAGACAAAGACCGCCCATTTTCAATATTGACGGAGCCTATTATGGGGATCGTGTCATTTTCTAGAAATGACTAATTGGGCCTTCGGTAATCAAGGTTGTGGGGATGAACTTGAAAGCATCCAAAAGTATGTAAATATGCCGTAACAAGGCGTATCCTTTCTGGATGAAAGCCAGTGCGGACATCGGACTCATGCTCATAGCATATTTGGATCATGTTTGGACTTTCTAAGCCCATCAAGGTTTTCATACAAGTTGGCCCATTATCATTTTAAAGCATTCAATCATATTATCGCGAGGTGCAAACTTGTCCCCGTTGCAAAAGGCCCAACAGGTTTACACTTTTACGATAAGGTGGCTAAACAACTTCAAATGATAGGGGGCCCAAACACAAAGTGGCCCATCGTCATTTTGAAAACTTTTGGCCCAATCATCATAAAATGCAAACTCGTCCCAGTTTAAATGGCCCAACAAGTTTGTATCTTATGATTGAGAAGTCCAACTGGATCCAAATGATGATGGTCTAAAACACAAGCATATATGGGTGGCTTCTATAGGTTATACAACTATGGTTCACATGCAGGTTTATAGGAGTATAGATAAAGGCTCCCGCCGGTGAAGGGCTGCCCACAACTAGGTCTCCCCACTCAAAGGTTCGAGCGACCAAGTGAGCGCAACTTTTTTATACCCTAAGGTACGTGCCAACGAGCGATGATACCATATAATGATCCGCCGCTTCGAGTGAAAATGACTTCACGATACATGATTCCATTAAGGTAAGAAAGAGTATGCAAAATATATGAGACAAGGTTAACTAAAGCAAAAATCACAAACATTACAAGACATTATTTCGGGACCGATTCTCTATCCCCAGTGGAGTTGCCAGACTATGGGGACATGGTACAGAGATTGCGGCGACACTGTCCGGGCTCGCAACCCGGTTGGGAGTACGGAGTAGCCCGCGGGGGACTAAACCAGAGAATAAATGAGTCGCCACCCAGTGTGAACTGGGAAATGATTTAAGGCCACACTCACCCCTCGCAAGGGAAGACCTCAAACCGTTGGGTTCAGAATGCTCCCTTACTTATGCCAATTGAAATGAAAGGATTTATGCAATAGTATAACCAAGCCTTATGCAACACATACAAGATAATTTAATCAACACACAAGTTTGCACACCCATAAACGTAAATAAATAAAAAAGAAGACAAATGTATAATTCCATAGACATATTAAACAAAAAAGTGCAAAAATGTAAATAAATAATTATAATCAAAATGCTAATAATAATGGCAGATAATCCAGTGCATAATATAAAAGAAATGATCAAAGAAGCAAACATACTTAAAATATGATGAAAAGAGATATGTTCACTGTATGTGCGTTTGTGTAGCGTTCGGAAACACGTTCGAACGGTAAACAGAATGCATGCATTCGTATAGCGTTCAGAAATGCATTCGAACAAAAATGAGGCAGAATGCATGCGTTCGTGTAGCGTTTGAGAACGCGTTCGAATGAGATTACCAAAGTGGTATCTAAAATGACATAAACGCGTGCGCGAGCATTTTTCAAGCGGTACGTGGAGTTGTATCCCAAGTACAGACCGCTTTACCGTCCATTCGGATTCGGCTACAGAATTTATGTCTGGGTTTCCATCCGATATACTGCGAGAGGCAACACTCAAGCATTAACACAATATGAATGCGAAGTGAAAAATGAAAAAAATGACAACCAAAAAAGCGAATAACAAGAATAACATAAGAAGGGTGTGGCTAGGAGCTTTGGCCAGCGTCCATATGGGACCTTGTATACCCGGCGCGGCAAAACATTATGGTAAAGGTTGCCTTTAGGAATTTCCCTCAATTATAGGACCTTTAATCCAACACAATTAGCCCATGCACACCAAATAGCAATGTATAAATAAATAAAGCGATAACATGCGGAAAATAGATAACGGAATACTAAAAGAGATGCGACCAAGGCCAACATCTATATGGGACTTCGTATGCCCGATTAAACGTATTTCACATTCAATCAAGTATGATTTGTCCGATGCGGCAAAATATCGTGGTAAAGGTAGCCTTTAGGCATTTCCCTCAAATGGAGGACCTTTAATCCACCGTAGTTAGCCCATCCACACTAGATTAACAATGTATAAATTAATAAAGCAATAACATGTGGAAAGTAAATAACGGAATAATAAAAGCGATGCGACCAATGCCAACATCTATATGGGACCTCGTCTGCCCGATTGAACGTATTTCACATTCAATCAAGTATACTTCATCCGGCGCGGCAAAACATTGTGGTAAAGTTAGCCTTTAGACATTTCCCTCAAATGGAAGACCTTTAATCCAACGTAGTTAGCCCATACGCACTAGATTAACAATGCATAAATAAATAAAGCAATAACATGCGGAAAGTAAATAACAGAATAATAAAAGAGATGCGACCAAGGCCAACATCTATATGGGACTTCGTATGCCCGATTAAACGTATTTCACATTCAATCAAGTATGATTTGTCCGATGTGGCAAAATATCGTGGTAAAGGTAGCCTTTAGGCATTTCCCTCAAATGGAGGACCTTTAATCCACCGTAGTTAGCCCATCCACACTAGATTAAAAATGCATAAATTAATAAAGCAATAACATGCGGAAAGTAAATAACGGAATAATAAAAGAGATGCGAACAATGCCAACATCTAAATGGGACCTCGTATGCCCGATTGAACGTGTTTCACATTCAATCAAGTATACGTCATCCGGCACGGCAAAACATTGTGGTAAAGGTAGCCTTAAGGCATTTCCCTCAAATGTAGGACCTTTAATCCAACGTAGTTAGCCCATGTGCACTAGATTGAGAATGCATAAATAAATAAAGCAATAACGCATAGAAAAAAAATGACGGAACAATAAACACGAACAATGAATGAACAAAAAATCAAATGACAAAATGAAACATGTGCTTGAAAGTTTCTCAAACAATACGTGAAGTTGTATCCCAAGTACAGACCGCACTACCATCCATTCGGATTCGGCCACGGAATTTATGTATGGATTTCCATCCGATATACCGCAAGAGATAACAAGCAATCATTAACCCAATAAAAAATGATAGGCATGAACCATAGAGATGCATGTGAGGAAATAATAATAGATAACCGAAAAAAGATGAACGAAAATTAGCAAAGGGTGCCCTCAGGTCTTATCTTTTAAGTTTCTTCTCAGAAGTGCGTTGCGTCATCGCCGGAAGGGTTAATGCTCCGTAACTTTTCTGGTTTTCTGATTCGACTCTTTTGTTCGCTGTTTCCGCTATTTTCATTGCAGTTGCTGTTTTTACTATTTTGGACTGCTATTTCGGTCACTATTTTTACTATTGTCTTTCTACGGTTTTTGGGGCTGGTTTTGGGATGATTTTTGGACTGTTTTGGGTGTTGTTTAGGCGTGGATTCCGGACTGGTTTGAACTGTCAGTGAAGTAGTGTGGTTTCGTGTGAGTGGGTTTATTGGTTGCTGTATTATTTTCGGTGAAGAGGCGTTATTTGTTGTTGTTTGGCGTTCGGTCGGGGGCTGCTTTATGGGCTTGTTTATTCGGTCAGTCAGAGGGGCTTGCTTCGTTTATTGTTGGTCAGTGGGGGTTGTTGGTTGCTTTTGTTTTATGATTTGGCAATGGGCTATATGGTCTGCGTATGGACTTTGGATGGGTGCGGGGGTTTTAGGCCAAGATTAATGTTTAAAACAGGAATCGATTGAGCAAACCTACGGCTAACTTGCGAGTTTAAATTTGACGAGCTATTAATTTTAGAATTTTCCCTTCCGACATGCATTTCCCGGGACTTCCGTGAATTATCGGGTAGTGCCTCCATACGAGGCTCATCATTGGGCTTTATGCACAAATGCAGTGTCTACAAGAAGCTTCACCCAGGTCCTTCATGGAGAAATTCTTACAGAGGTAAGCTTTGATGCCTTGCATCATCCCAATATCATTCCCAATGATAAAGATATCGTCAACATAGAGAATTAAAAATACCACCATATTCCCATTGGCCTTCTTATACACATTGGATTCTTCCGAATTCTTGAGAAAACCAGACAATTTGATTATCTCATTGAATCGAAGATTCCAACTTCGTGAAGCCTGTTTAAGTCCATAAATGGACTTCTTCAGCTTGCATACCATGCTCGAGTTCTCGCTGGATGTAAAACCCTCCGGCTGTTCCATATAGATTTCTTTATCAAGAAACCCATTTAGAAAAGCCGTTTTGACATCCATTTGCCAAATCTCGTAATCATGGTAAGCAGCTATAGACAAAAAAAAATCCTTATAGACTTTAGCATTGCAACTGGTGAAAACATTTCATCATAGTCGACACCGGGTCGCTGCGAGTAACCTTTAGCTACCAGTCGGGCCTTAAAAGTTTCAACCTTTCCATCGGGCCCTCGCTTTCTCTTGTAAATCCATTTACAACCGATAGGAACAATTCATTCGGGAAGCGGAACCAAGTTCCAAACTTGATTCTCATACATTGAGTCCATCTCGGATTTCATGGCGTCTTGTCACTTCACAGAGTCGATGTCCAACGTCGATTCTCTATAGGTAAAAGAGTCAGTCTCTTCAACTAAGAGAACATCGAGACTCTTTTCTTGTATCAAATAAAAGCGTTCAGGAGGTCTAGATACCATTTGTGACCTACGGAGTGTGTATGTTGAAGGTTCTTCATCTTCTTGAACTTCTGGTTCCTCCGTTGGTTCATTGGTTCCAGGTTGTACTTCATCAAGTTCAACATGTCTATGATCACCACCTTCAGACGAAAATTCTATTTCTAGAAATTTTACAAAGCGAGCTACGAACATATTTCGATGCTTGGTATCATAGAACAAATATCCTTTCGTATTTGAAGGATATCCAACAAACCTAAACTTCTGCCCTTGAGGCAAATACTTATTCTACTGAGCCATCCTGACATATGCAGGACACCACCAAATCTTAACATAACTAAGATTCGGTTTCCTACCGGTCCATATCTCATACGGAGTCGTACGAACAGCTTTGGAAGGAATCTTATTTAGGAGATAAGCAGCAGTTAAAAGTGCATAACCCCATAAGTAATAGGGCAAATCTGTATAACTCAACATCGATCGGACCATATCCGATAAAGTCTGATTTTTCCTTTCTGACACTCCATTATATTACGGAGTACTTGGAAGAGTATATTGAGGGAGAATCTCATTCTCCTTTAAATAATCAGTGAACTCTCCATTCATATATTCACCGCCTCGATCAGATCGAAGGCATTTAATATATTGTCCTGTCTGTTTTTCTACTTCATTTCAGAATTCTTTGAACTTTTCAAAGGTTTCTGATTTATGTTTCATCAAATAAACATAACTGTACCATGATAGATCATCGGTAAAGGTGATGAAGTATGAAAACCATTCTGTGCAGTCTGACTTATGAGACCACATACATCAGAATATACGAGTTCCAATAAGTCAATGGCTCGGTGTCTAACACCCGAAAATGGGGCTTTGGTCATTTTACCCCGAATACAAGATTCACAAGTTGGATAAGGTTCAATGATGAGATCATGTATCAAACCATTCTTAACCGATTGGGTTAGGCATTTCACGCCTATTTGACCCAACCTCATGTGCCACAGTTCGATATGATTTATATCAAATTATTTACATTTATTAATTCCAGTATTAAAGATATCTTGTGAGGTACGCAATATGTAATGACCATGTTCGTTTGGACAACAAAGGATCTGAATATTATTTCGATCATATAAATATAGAGAACGATTCTTAATATTTACATTATATCCTTTAGTATCTAATACAAAAAGAGACATAATATTCGCAACACATCCTGGCATAAAATAGCAGTCATTTAACAAAGTCTCCCACTGGATAAAGGAATCTCACATATTCCCACTGCAACCGCATCCAGAGAGTCGCCACTCCTGAATCGTACCTGCATCTCCCCAGATTTCAACCATCTACTTTTTGTCAGCACCTGCAACGTATTGTAAATGTGAATAGGACAAGCAGAATCTAAAATCCAATTAGATGTCATAGCTTCACAAGCCAATGAGATATCAATAATAGGAAAAATAAAAGTACCTGATGTCGATGCTATTTCCTTCCTGATTTGTGTAAGATAGTCCGGACAGTTTTTTTTCCAGTGCCCGACTTTCTGGTAGTGGTGGCACTTATCTTCAAAAGTGCTTTTGGGCTTCGCTACCTTAGCCTACGGAGGAACATTGAAGACTTTCTTCTTCTTTCCTTTTGTCTTCTTCCCCTTCAACTTGGATTGAGAAGAAGGGAAAAGTAAAGTAGGTTTCAGAAGGCGAGTCATAACTCCCTTATTTAAATCTTCCTCTGTTGTGAGAAGCATCCTATGCAACTCACGGTAAGAGCAGTGAATCCCATTCATGTTGAAGTACATAACGAACTGGCGATATGACATCGGGAGCGAACTGATGAGTGGTATTTATATCACTATTTCCCACTCATTTATCCTAATATTTTGTATAGTTTCTTGAGTTTTGTGAACGTTTTGATGTGTTTTATTGTTATTTTATAGATAAATAATGTTTGGAAAGCATTGGAAGCAATTTGGAGCCAAAATAGTGAAAAAGGACCAAAAGGGCATTTTTGTAATTTATCCGCGTCGCGACGCGCAAGTTGCCTGCGTCGCGATGCCTAACATGCACCAAGACTTGCTAACGTACGTCGGGTCCACAAGTCAGAATCTGAGAAGTTTGACTTTGCTAACGTGCGCCGTGCCACGTGTCACCATCACAACCGATCTGCTAACATACGCCGTGCTACGTGTCACAATCCTCCGATGCTGACAGTCGCCATCACCACGTGTCACCATGTGTCACTCCACGTGTCTGCTACATCATCATCCACATCACCAGTTGACCGAGTCAAAGTGCCATGTCATTTCCACGTCATCATCAACCAATCACAGCATGCCACGTGTCGCAATTCTATGGTGCCGACAATCACTTTCGCCACGTGTTGCCATGTCAGTGCCACATCATCGCCACATCAGCGCCATGTCAGCTCAATTATTGACTCATTTATCCGAATTGACACATGGCAGATAAGAATCTGAAACCAGCCAATCACGAGTCGCCATGTCATCTCAATCATTCAGTCCCAGCAGCCTTGCCACATGTCACCTTATCACCTTATCCAGAATCTGAAGCCGACGAACCAGAAGCTGCCACGTCGACAATCACTCGCATCGCGACGCGAGCTGCGCGTCGGGACGTGGACCCCCTACTGACGCCTATAAATTCAGCTCGATTTCAGAATTCAAATCATGCCTTCCTTGAGTTTTGTAAGGACTTTAAGGATTGCATCTTGTGTGTTTAAGTTTTTGTAATTTAAATTAAGCATTTTTACTTTTAGTATTTTTAATTATGCACTTTTACTTTTTGTAATAAAATTTTATTTTATTTTATTTTTGTTCTTTTATGTTCAGTAGTTAATTTACTGCTGGGGTAAAGATGAAGCTTTTTACTTTTATAATTTAGATTAATCTCCCTTAATTGTAATATATAAATTATTTAAAACCTGACTTAATAAGGATACCGCTATATTGGTCGGTTGGTAATTATTTTTAAACTGGTTTTAACCTGACTTAATGAGGATACCGCCTGGTTGGCTGGTTGGTAAATATCACACAAATTTATATATTATAATAAGGGAGATTTCTAAATTAGAAATAATAAAGGTAGATTAATCTCACTTTAATTATAATATGGAAATTGTGATTTAATAATATGAATTAAAAGTTGATTCCGCCTTAATGGCTTGTTTTAATTATGTAACATAATGTGACACCGCCTATATGGCTGGTCTTTAGGTGACCGATAATTACCGCATTTATGGCTTATTTATGGATAAATAATAACACCGCCTTTATGGCTGGTTCAACTTAATTGGATAATACTGGCAATTTCCATATTATAATAATTTGAGATTTCTAAAAGTGGATCCCCTAACCCCAACATTTTATTTTTATTCTAGGGAAGTGATGAAACACAATATTACTAGACTTAATAATTGATTTTCTTTTTATGGGTAATTCTTTAGTTTGTTTATTGAGTCTTAAGCTTAATGCTTCTTGTTGTCTGATCACCAATAAGATTGATGTGGTAAACTTAAAATGAAGTAGACATAGGGATTTTAGGTTTCAGCCTTAGATTCAATAACCCACGATCTTCCTTGAGGATAGATAAACCTTTAATAGATTTCCTTACAGGATAGACATATACCTGTCGGGCGGGGGTAGCCATAATTGGAACTTGATCTTAATGAATCCAGGTAATTTGGTTGACATAGACATATGGTTCAATTGGGTTATACTGGGTATTTACGTCTGACCATCGACAAAGACTTTTGCATATTTTCGTGTTCCAGGTTAGCAAACTGATTTATTACACATATGTAAGAGAATCAATTCATCTTTAGAATAATATTGTGTGGAGTCATGACCCTAGATCTTTGAGTCTTTTCTTTTATTTTCCTTAGTATTTTCTTTTGAGTCTGTTTTTATTTTAATTAGCAAACCCACATTCAACTAACCAAAAGCAATCAATTCCCTTCTCCCTATAATTCGATACTTGTATATAAATAGTATCAATAATTAATAACAACAGTAGCAATTAAGTCCTCGTGGGATCAATATTTTTATACTACTTGAACGATACACGCGCTTGCGTTATACGTGTGTGTTTACGCCGGTCACGAACCGAGAATGACATTCCGTCCTGGAGTATCATTGAGAGGGAAGTCACTGCGCCTCAATTGCTTGATCAAATCGATTAAATGAACCACATACGGGCTCACAGCCTGCCCCTCATCAAGTTTAGAATGGAACAGTTCCATTGTAACTCTATGAACCACGACCTATTTCTGGTTCATGAATGATTCACGAAGAAATGTCATCATGCTATATGCATCGTGCATCTCAAAATATTGCCTCTTCAATTCAGAAGAAAAAGAACTGAGAATGAATGATTTAACTCTTAAATCATCATCTTTCCATTTATGGAAAGTCTCCATCTCTTCAGGCGAAGAATCCGGAGATATAGCAAGCGATAATGGACCTTCCAAAATGTATCACAACTTTTTGGAATTGAGGACAATCCTCAAATCCATATCTCAATTCGTAAAGTTCTCAGCGCCTTTTAGCTTATTCGTATCAAGCATACGAGCAAAAGGATTGGTCGAAGGTACTGCCATCGTAAATCTATCAAATAGACAGCGAACTAACGGTTAGCAGAAAAACAGTTTCATATTATATCATAAGCATTAAACAGATCATAGATTCTTAATCTAAAAATGCCCCTCCCATAATTTCATGCAAAACTGTAATCCCCAAACAAAATACAAAACATGCGATAATCAAATCATATCATAATAGTGAAAGGTAGACCCATGAATATATTTCAGCTCACAGCTTTGGCACGTTCTTGCCTATGTATATTCATTAGGTAGACAACTCATTGTCGATCACTCAATAGTGACTCCTGGGTTTTCGGTCCTGGTCGTTTCTCGTTGTGATAGCTTTGGCACGTTCACAAGGAGGCGTACCAAGGTTAGACTTGTTAATGATAAATTCAAGATACTTGCGAAACCCTGACAGCTTTTGCACGTTCAGGATTCCACTTTCACTTGAATTCACCTAATATCAAATATATCCGATACAGATAAATTTATACCGGCCATATCCTCATAGCTTTGGCACGTTCTCGGATATAGTCGCATAAAATTTATAAGCGGTATTGACAAGACAGACCAATTATATATGCATCAAATACATATTAAATAAAAACCTTATTTTCAAATAGAGATTTTTCCGCAAAAGATGCTTTTACTTTTTTTTTTAATTAAATTAAATAAACACATGCATGCATAAAGTAAAGATTAAATTAAAAATTGAATTGTAAAGGATTAATCATATCGGGTGTCCAGAATCAGACTTGCTTTAATACCATTTTGTTGGGGTTTTATAGAGAATTACCGGGTTAGCGCAGCGGAACACGGAAAATTAGAATTTTCCGATTTCAAATTTTTTTTTGGATCAATTAAATAAACTTATTTATTTAATTAACCAATGCTTAAAATTTGAAATTTTAACCCAAGAAATCATATTTCCTTTAATTGCCGAATTACCCCCAAATGTTGTAATTTGTTCATTTTGGTCATTAAATAGTCAAATACATATTTTATTGATTCCAAATCAATCCCTAAATGATTTATACATGTCTAACACATTAAAATACAATTTGCAACACAAATCCCCAAATTTTGGTTAATTAAATAAACTTATTTATTTAAATAAACTTATTTATTTAATTAACCAATACTTAAAATTTTAAATTTTAACCCAAGAAATCATATTTCCTTTAACTGCCGAATTGCCCCCAAATTTTACAATTTGATCATTTTGGTCCTTAAATAGTCAAATACATATTTAATTGATTCCAAATCAATCCCAAAATGATTTATACATGTCTAATATATTAAAATACAATTTCCAACACAAATCCCCAAATTTTTTGAAATTACCGAGAGCACCCTTAATTTTCCAGGATTTACAATTTGGTCATTTTTAGTTCAAAACATGTCAAGATCAAATCCAATCAATCCCAAATTTAATATACATCACATATATGAAAAGCCCTAAATTTGGAGGGGGTTATGCAAATTTTACAATTTTCACAAATTGATAAATTAAACCAAATTAAATAAATTCATCACTTTAATCCAATCCTTACCACACCAATCAAGTCTCACCACCATGAAACAACTCAAGAACAATTTTAGGTCATATATGAGTGGCTAAGAAACTCTAGGATGGCAACATAAATCACTAATTAATCAAATAAGCTTAATTACTCATAATTAGCTTATTAATTAATCTAACATGCAAAACACCTCCAACAAGCTTCAAACATATTTAATTACAAACTCAAAGAGTAGAGACAACAACTTAGCAACACAAATTGACGCTAAAATTAATAGAAACAATTTCCATGTACAAAAAAGTATGAAAATACTTACAAAATACCAAGTTTTTGCCTTTGTTTTCTTTATTTTCTTCCACCTTTTTCTCTCAACTCTCTTTGTAAATTATGACTAACACTGATAAACTCTTTGAACCATACGGGTCGAGGTTGTTGGGTTCTCCTAGAACATTCCAAGGATCTATTAAGTATAAAATTGTGTGAATTAACAAAGTAAGTTGCAGAAATATACTCACTTTGATCGGCTAAGGGATGTAGAGAATACAAAAATTTCCAACCTTTGTGTAGTGCTCCAAGCTCCTCTTTGTATGAATAGTGAACTCCAAGCATTGATTTTTTGAATTCCAAACTCAAGGGGATAGTTTCCCTATCACCTTTGTTGACTCTTTTAATGTGCTAGCATCCAAGATTTTTGAATCAAAAAATCATCAAATATGAACCCTAGGTTCACGCCATTTTGGAGAGAAAAAGAGGAAGTGGTTCGGCCTTGGTGAGGAAAAGAGAGAGTGAATGTTGTATTTTGATTTTCAAAATCAAGTAACCTAATAACAATTTTCAAAAGTTAGTAAAAGGTCTTTCACACATCAATAAAATAAGCTTGTGTGTTATACAAGCAAACAACTACTAACAACTTCCATCAACCAAAATGTGATGAGATTGACTAGTGATGTGACTTGATGTGGGTCCCACTTTAATTTAAAATCCGAGTGGGCCCGCAAAACACATATCGGGCTCGAGTTCGTTAATTCCGAATTAACGAATTTTCCGTTGTGACTTAATTAAATCAAATTTAATAAATAATAATGCCTCGCAAAATTATTACGAAAGTCGCTCGCGAATTAATTCTAAATTAATTCGTTCGCCCAAATTAAAATATAATTTTAATTCCGCTTTGAAATGTAATTTCATTTAATATATCGAATATATTATTTTAATCGATTAATTCCAAATTAATCATTCTATCTCTTCAAATCGAATTTTATCCCAGATAAATTCTTACCGTAATTAGTCCTAGATTAATTTTCTCTCTTTCATAATTAATCCCAGATTAATTCTGTTCGAGTCATACGTCATCAGTGAATCTTCGGGAAGCGACCCATGAGATCCCTGGATATGTTGGCAGTAAATCCGGTCGTCGAACTATCCGAACACGTGCGTACCTCGTACCACGTTTTTACCGATTTACAAGACATGGTTGGCTTCTGGCAAAGCGCAGTGCCTACCCGATTCTCCAGAAATATTCTTTTAAGGAATATATAATCTTTGTCAGGCATAGTATACAAAGTATTGTGTATTACGATCCAGTATCGATATCACATGCTAAGCCTAGGGCTGGAATTGTGTATGCCCCGTACGAAGCATATATCGGATCTCTGGTAACTAGTCTCTATAATCGGATAATAATCACCTAGTCATATTATCCCGATGACTGCAGTACATAAGAGTACTAGTTCCGTATCCTACGTGATCATCATCTCCATATAACTGAAGTGATACTTCCATCTTGACATCAGACCCAATACACTAAGATTCTCAGTATACCCAGAAGAGGCGTACACAGAACCTGTTAAAGCCCCGAACGACTAAAACTAAAGTATACTGATTGTCGCAAGTATTAGCGATGCAAGTCTCAGGTTAAGACCAAATACACCTACCTTGATTCGGATTCCCATAGACATATAGTCATACTACCAATAGGATTCCAAGGAATCTATCCAGAGCGAAGCTGTTTCCGTACCATCGGTAAACAAAACCTCCTATTACACATGCATGAGTATCCAATACCCAAATATATGAGAACTATGCCGTTACGTTTCCATAACACGCACAAGTGTAATACTAGTCTATTCCGCATTATCGATGTCCAGTCTTGATAATACTACGACTAGGGATATTTAATGATTAAACCTTACATGGATTAATACTGTCTCATATCTTATTAATCTGGTACTAATCATATGGAGTTTTATCATTTATATATCCTGGTAATCCAATTACAAATGATAAAAGAGCAATTTCCTTTGTCACATAGTTAATTTGTACAACAACACCATGTTCTGTACAAATAGTGATGCTATGGGTCATAATTGTCCAACAATCTCCCACTTGGCCTATAGCCAATCACTCAAGTGTCCTACACCTGAACTATGTACGGGTCGCTCAAACTTCTGCTGAGAAACAGCTTTCGTCAGTGGATATTCAAGGTTATCATCTGATGCAATTTATTCGATCATCACATCGCCACGATGTATGATCGAACGAATCAGATGAATTAGTCGAAGTACATACTTGGATCATTGATGAGACCGTGGTTCTTTAGCCTGTGTTGTAGCCTAGCTCAGCTGCTAATAGAACTACTCCTAATCCAATTAGAATTATATAGATCCAAAATGCTTCTATTGCTGCCTCAGCTGCAACAATGTTCCGCTCTTGTTGTTTATTCTGTAACAATATCTTAATTGGAAGATTTCCAGCTCACTGTTCCGTTATTCAAACCATATATGTACCCTTATTGCGACTTACGGTCGTTTTCATCTGTTTGGAAACTTGCAGCGGTGAACCTAGTTACCTCAAGTTCCCATTTCCCATATTTTAAGAACACATCCTTAGTTCGTCTAAGATACTCAATGATGTTATTTACATCAATCCAGTGACCATCACCTTGATCGGCCTTATAGCGTCTACATATTTTCAAAGCATATGAGACATAAGGTCACATACATTTCAAAAATGTACGAACTCTGGGAGGGTTGTCAGCAGTTTTCTAGATCTATCCCAGTAGATCTTTATTCCTAGAATAATGCCTGCTTCTCCCAGGTATTCCATTGAGAATTTTAATGAAAGCCAAGCTTCCACCGATTATATTATGGGAATGTTATTTCTAAGAAGCAATATATCATCATCTTATAGGACATTCACTGTCAGTGCGCTCCCACTAACCTTCTTATATACACAAGAATCATATTCGTTTTGAATGAAATCATATACCATTATGATATCATCAAAACATTGGTTCCAAGAACACTATGCTTACTTCAATCCATAAATGGATCGATTTAACTTGCAAACCTTGTTGGCATGTTCTGGCACAAAAAAACCGTCAAGATGTTGTAAACATCCTCCAAAAGGTTTCCGTTAAGGATGTTGGGAAGCGGCCGCGAGTGCGCATCAGAAAAATAAATAATTAAAATTATGATGCCGCTTTCCCTTTGCCCAAGACCCATTTGTTTTGATTATTCTGCAAGCCTAGGCATGTTACTATATATTCTAAGCATAAAACTCATAAAACATAAAAAGAACATAAACCTAAACATGCTAACTATCATAAGAACTCTAATTAAAATAAAGAAAGAAAAAGACTTACTTGAACCGAAGACTCCTCCAGTCCTCCCTCCAATCTATAAGCTTTTCTCGAACTCAGCATGCTCTTCCACGTTCCAAAGAACCACCCAAGTGTGTGGCCTCCAAAGATGCACACACCAAAGCCAAAACTAAACGGCAAGACTTCGCCTTGAGTGCACAAGTATTTTGCCATTGGTGCTAGCCTAGACAAATACCTCAAAACTTTTAACTCGAGGTTCCTCTAGTCAATTAGACTTAAGGATCCTCAAAATCAGTGGCTTACTCTTAAACTTTAGAGTTGCTCACTTATATAAACCCAAGATATGAAAGGTTTGGTGCAAAATATTATGAAGAATTCTTTGGGTTTATATAGCGCTCCAAAGAAAACAAAATTAATTAAGAATCCGATGTGAGATAAAAGCCAATTTAATCTTAGCCATTGGATCTTAATTTAGTTGTTTAATGAGATTATAAAACTCTAATAAGAGTTTGGGCCGAATTGGAATTCAAAACAAATAACAAAAATAACAAAAAAAAATTTAATATTCATACGGTACTATTCACGCGGTACTATTCACGTGAATATTATATTTTTTTTTCAATTCCCAAATTGCCCATATCGTCATTCACCAATCCCTAAGCTACTATAGAACCTCATAAATGATCTGTTCAATAATTAAACATATTGAACCATTTATGAACAATTCCTACAACAATCATATATGCTGTTAAATATGTACTGTGCACTGTTAACCATTGATTTCGACTTGTTTTGTGTGACCTTTTGTGTTCCCCTCAAGTTGGACATGAAATGAATCATGATAATTTAATCGAACATAAATTATCTTCCGATCAGATGGTCGTTCGATTTCAATGACCAAGGTTGACATCTAGCAACGTGCCAAGGCCCCCAAATGAGAAGGAAAGATATATATACCCATTTTGTATATGATTTACATATGATACGGTCTCTCGCCTCACTGTATCCCCACCTATTGACCTAGGGTGCAGAAAGTGTCTACCCATATGGTCAAAGGTACGATGTTGATAGTGTCATGAATCGTGCTAACCCAAGAATCTCACATTATTCTTCCGCTGTGGCCACAGTCTCAAGTACTAATCACATATATCAACCCGCGAACTGGAATACTACTCTTATAAGAAAATATTATCCGAGAGAGTGGCGATTATCTGTTGTATCTTTACAAACTTCATGTGTTTCAACAAATGACCCAATCATACCCTTATGACCGAATCTTTTGAACCGGGGAAGGAGAATGTCAAAGTTATTTGATCTACACATAAGATTGTAAAGACCTCAAGTCTAAGGATTAGTCATATAATCGATACATGAAAGTTCTCACAGACACATGGGATAAACACTCCATATGAAAAATTTCGGCGGTCAGTTCGATAGACACGAGCAACTCATGCTTCCATGTGATACACCAAGCGGACAGATCTCCGCTAGTAGCCTATGAGATCGGCTACCCCACTTAAGGGCGGATCATATCGTCATGCTAGTCTCTCCGCTTTGTGAATGCCCAGATTATTCACAAACTATTACTAGGAACATTTTAGAGTAATAATTCTCATAAGGCGTGGAAGCCATCGTTTTATTACTCCAAGGGCTTTATTACAGTGTTGATGATTCATATAAGTTATGTAAGACACGTATAATAAAGATTGTCATTTTATTAATTAATGAAAATATTACAAATACATATACATAAATCCCATCCACAAGTTGGGTATAGGGCATATCCCTAACAATCTCCCACTTGCACTATAGCCAACTAGTATGAATCTGGACACCATACTCTCGGGTCTGCCTATCATGCTTTTGTTGAGTCAGCCATTTAGTCAGAGAATCTGCAAGATTATCTTATAAGGGTATTTTCTCTATAATAATTTATTTTCTCTCAAAAATCTCCCTGATGAGATGAAATCGCCTGAGTACATGCTTGGATTTCTGGTGGGACCTTGGTTCCTTTGATTGAGCAATGGTGCCCGTGTTGTCACAGTACATCGTGATGCCATTCTTTATCGCGGGAAGTACTTCCAGTTCCATGATGAAATTCTTTATCCAGACTACTTCTTTAGCTGCCTCAGATGCTGCAATATACTCGGCTTCAGTGGTGGAGTCCGCTGTAGTTGACTTCTTTGAGCTTTTCCAACTGACAGCACCGCCATTTAAATTAAACAGATATCCTATTTGCGATCTGTTGTCATCCATATCGGTCTGAAAGCTCGCATCACAGTAACAATGACTTTCATCTCAGAACAATCTTCGTATGTCAAAAACACAACCTTAGTTCTTCTTAGATACTTGAGGATTGTTTTGACAGCTGCCCAGTGTTGCTCACCAGGATTTTCCTAATACCTGCTCGTTATGCTAAAAGCATAAGAGACATCAGGTCTTGTACATAGCATGGCGTACATGATCGATCCTATTGCTGAAGTATAAGGGATCCTACTCATACACACTATATCTGAAGGAGTATGTGGACATTGGTTCTTAGATAATTTGATTCCATGACAAGTAGGTAAATTACCTCTTTTGGAATCTTCCATTTTGAACCTTTTCAAAACTTTATCTATGTACGTAGATTGAGAAAGTCCTAACAACCTTTTAGATCTATTACGGTAGATCTTAATGCCAAGGATGTAGGATGCTTCTCCCAAATCTTTCATGGAGAAATTATGAGATAACCATTGCTTGGTGGCTTGCATCATGGGAATATCATTCTCGATGATTAATATGTCATCGACATATAATACAAAAAATACAACAGCACTCCTGTAAACACAAGGCTCATCTACATTTTTGATGAAGTCAAATTCTTTGATTGTCTCATCAAATCGTATATTCCAACTTCTGGAGGCTTGCTTGAGTCCATAAATGGATCGTTTAAGCTTGCATACTTTATTATGATCATCCTTAGATGCAAACCCCTTAGGTTGTGTCATATAGACTTCCTCTAGGAGGTTCCTATTAAGGAAAGCTGTTTTGACATCTATCTGCCAAATCTCATAATCAAAGTGTGCAGCTAGTGCTAGTAAAATTCGAATGGAATTTATCATTGCAACAGGCGAGAAGGTTTCCTCATAGTCAATTCCTTGGATTTTTCTATAACCTTTCGCCACCAACCTAGCCTTATAGGTTTGGATGTTGCCTTCTGCATCAGTTTTACGCTTGTAAATCCACTTGCAACCTAAGGGTTTTATCCTTTCAGATGCATCTACCAAGTCCCAGACTTGATTCTGATACATAGAGTCTATTTCGGATTTCATGGCCTCAAGCCACTTGAATGAATCAATGTCACGCATTACTTCGTCATAACTGGTGGGATCGTCATTATCAATGACCTGATCATGTTCCTCATCAATATGGATACCATATCTTTCAGGCTCATTTCTTTCCTTACCAGACCTTCTAAGTTCATAACCTTGTGGTTGTTCCGTCGCTGCCCTTTTGATGGGCCTGGGGTTTAGTTCTATGTTAGTTTGTTCTTCTCGTACCTCATCGAGGTCAAGTCTACTCCCAGTGTATTTCTTGAGAAGGAATTCATTCTCTAGAAATTTAGCATTTCGTGAGACAAATATTATTTGTTCATTTGAGACGTAGAACACATATGCTCTTGAGTTCAAGGCATATCCTACAAACTTACATTTAACTGCCATATCATCCAATTTTTTAGTTTGTGTGAGCTTGACATATGCGTCACATCCCCAAACTCTTAGATAACTAAGACTAGGATGTTTCCCAGACCATAACTCATATGGTGTTTGACTAACAGTCTTGAAAGGAACTTGGTTTAGTAGTAGTGTTGCAGTTTCTAAAGCAAGACCACAAAATGAAAGTGTTAGATCCGTGTCTGGCATCATTGATCGGACCATATCTAATCATGTCCGATTTCTCCTTTCGGAGACCCCATTATGCTGTGGAGTTCCCGGAGGAGTCCACTGGGAAACCATGCCATTTTCTCTCAAGTAATCTTGAAATTTATTGCTTAAGTATTCACCACCTCGGTCAGACCTTAGTGACTTAATACTTTTATTAAGCTGGTTTTCTACTTCAGCTTTTAAGTCTTTGAATTTCTCAAAGGCTTCAGATTTGTACCGCATAAGGCACACATACCCATATCGCGAGTAATCATCGATAAAGGTAATGAAGTATGAGAATCCACCTCTAGCGGTGACTGACATTGGTCCGCATACATCAGAATGTATGAGTTCTAATGTCTTCGTTGCACGCTGTCATTTACCTTTGAAGAGTAATTTGGTCATTTTATCAAGTAAACAAGACTCACAAGTTCCATAAGGTTCATATTTGAAGGGTCTGAAATACCCATTCTTATGTAGCTTAGTTAATCTTGTTTCATTGATATGACCTAAACGACTGTGCCATAGAAGTGATTCATTGAGATTATTCGAGTTAACGTTGTATATATTAGAGGTTGAACATTCTTTGTTAGTTTGTAAGACATAGATACCATTATTCAAAATACCATCTCCATATTTTATTTCATTGAAATAAATAGAACGTTCATTACAACTTATTAGGCATGAAAAGCCTTTATTACATAAAGAAGAAATTGAAATGATGTTCTTTACTAGAGAATGTACATAAACATAATCTTCTAAGTCTAAAACTAAACCATTCGGCAAAACTAATGAATAAGTCCCCACACACAATGCAGCCAGTTTTGCTCCATTACCCATGCGTAAGTCAACCTCCCCATGACGGAGTCTCCTACTGTTTCTCAGGCTCTGCACATTGTTACACAAGTGAGTCCCACAACCGGTGTCAATCACCCAAGTAGAAGGTTCAGAGTTTTGATAATATAGTTCAATCATATACAACATACCTGAAGCATTGGGCTTCTTGGCCTCTTGGGCTTCCCTAGCTTCCTTGGCTTTCAAGGATCTGCAATCTTTCTTCCAATGACCCTTCTTTCCACAAAAGAAACATTTCCCATTTCCATTTTTTCTTCTCCACCTTACCATTGGGCTTTAGGTGATCTGGAGCCTTGGCCTTGCCCTTATTTTTCTTTGGGCCTCGTGGCTTCAGGTCCGTACCCGTAAGCATGACGGAGGTTTTAAGCTCCGGTTTCAAGTTCTTCTCTGCTTGCTTTATCAGATTGTGCAATTCTGCTAAAGTAGCTTCTTTATCAGATAAATGAAACTGCATAATAAAGTTAGAGAATTCTTTTGGTAAGGACTGAAGAATTAGATCCTGACATATCTCATGATCCATGATGAACCCGAGGTTGGCCAATTTTTCAATGTGGCCAATCATCTTAAGAACATGTCCACTAACATATCTTTCCTTATACCTTGTTTGGAATAAGGCACATGACACTTGGAATCTCACGGTATGAGCGGAAGTTTCATACAACTCCTTCAAGTGAAAAATGATGGTTTGGGCATCTATATCTTCGTGAGCTTTCTGAAGTTCGTTCGACATAGACGTGTTTCTTCCAAGCATCGAATGTATTTTGGTCAGCATCTTCTGCGGGTTCATGGGGAAACGGTCTTTCAAGAACATAGAAAATCTTTTTTGTCGTAAGACAATTTTAAGATTTCTAAACCAGTCATTGTAGTTGTCCCCTTTGAGCTTATGCTAATCAAGGATGGAACGAAGTGATACTCTGTTTGCCATTTGAATGTTTGTGAAATATTTTAACCCACATGTAAGAGAGAATGTTAAAATTAGGAATATGTTTTTTTTCATTAATGTTTCATAATAACATGGGCTTTTAATATTATGAATTTGCTCCCACTCAATTGTTTTAAAATTTTAAGCAAATCGCATCAACCCCAATATGATGGATTTCTTAAGGGCAAGAATCCCATTATCATCATTTCATGACTCTGACTAGGGCCGGTCGTTATAAAATACGATAATTAGGTAGGTTCCCAACCAATTTATGATATAAATCACAATTCCTTGATCATTGGGTTGGGCAATCAAACATGCCATAGCTTATGCTAGTCCTTGTGGACACCCAATCTTTCCCACTAAGTTGTAAGACCACGCCTAAGGGTTGCTGCGTCTTATGACTCAGAAAAGTCAAACCATTATCAATAGTATGATTTAGGGATAAATTGGTATTGGTCAGTCTGGTAAAGCCTAGTCCTGCCAATACGGTTTAAGCCCTTTGGGTCTATACTTTACAATGGGAGGCAAATTTTTAGACTTAAATTATTATTGAGGATTTTAGCAAGTTTAAGTGAATAACTGTCAAATGGATTCCTCCATTGAAAATTCACCAGAGGGAGGTGTTGGACAAAATGACCCATAGCGTCACTATTTGCACAGATCATTGTGTTGTTGTATCAAAATAACTATGTGACAAGGAAATTGCACTCTCATCATTTGTGATTAGATCACCATAGATATATAAATGAAGAGAGGTCCCTGTGATTAGTTCCTGGACTGAGAATGATATGAGACAGTATCAGTCCCCGAAGGATTAATCATTAAATATCCCTAGCCGGAGTATTATCGAGACCTGACATCGATAATGCGGAATAGGCTAGTATTGCACTTGTGTGCGTTGTGAGGGCACAACGACATAGTTCTCATATATATAAGTATCGGATACTTATGCAAGTGCGATAGGAGGTCGTGTTTCACCGATGGTACGGGAAACAGCTTCGCTCTGGATAGACCCCTCGGAATCCCATTGGTATTATGACTATGTGTCTATGGGAGGCCGAAATCAAGGTAGGTGTGTATAGTCTTAACCTGAGACTTACATCGCTAATACTTACGATAATCGATAGACTTTGGTCTTGGTGGTACAGGGCTTTAACCGGTTCTGCGTACACCACTTCTGGGTTTATCAGAGAGTCGTAGTGTATTGGGTGTGATGTCAAGACGGAAGTATCACTTCAGTCATAGTGGAGATGATGTCACCCAGGATACGGTACTAGTGCTCTTGAGTGTTGCGCAACCAATCGGGATATTGTGACCAGGTCATGAATATTCGATTATAGAGACTATGTTACCAGACATCCGACATGTTCTTCGGACGGGGCAGACACTTATCCAGCCCCAGTCCTAGCACGTGACTATCTGATACTGGGCCGATATACACAATACAATTGGTATACTACGCTTGATACAGATCTTAAATATTCTTATAAGAATATGTCCGGAGAATTGGGAAGACTTGGTGCTTTGCTAGAAGCCAACCTTGTCTAGTAAATCGGTAAAACGTAGTACTTGGTACTCACGTGTTCGGATAGTCCGATGACCGATTTGACTGCCAACATATCCGAGTATCTCATGGGTCGCTTCCCAAAGATTCACCGATGACGTATGACTCGCACTTTTATTAATCTGGGATTAATATGATGAGAGATAAAATTAATCTGGGATTAATTACAGAGATATTTTATCTGGGATAAAATATCAATTTAAAGAGAGAGAATGATTAATTTGGAATTAATCGATTAATTAATATATTTGATATATTAAACGAAATTGGATTTCGACGCGGAATTAAAATTAGATTTTAATTCGGGTGAGCGAATTAATTTAGAATTAATTCGTTAGCGACGTGAATAGTGTTTTCGCTAGGCGTAATCATTTAATTACGACGCGAAGGAAAATTCGTTAATTTAGAATTAGCGAATCCGAGCCCGAGATTATTTGCGAGCGCATTCGCATTTCGAATTCAAGTGCGGCACGCAAGTCAAATCAAGCGTCAAATCATTAGTCGCATCAAGCGTCAAATCACTTGTCACTTTGAGTGATGTGACTTGACAACTTGATTGAGTTGACTTGGTGTGATGAGTGATCTGTGTGGTTGGCAATTAAAGCCAAATGTGTGTGAAATGAAATGTAAATTCGAATTTCATGTGTATTAGATACACAACACACACAAAAAACCGTAGAACACATTTTCCCTCCTCTCTCTCTTCTTCTTCTTCTTCCTCTCTTCACGCCATTTCTGGTTTTGCTGGGCAGTGATCGAAAATAAAGGGAAGCCAAGTGCGTTTTTGATGAAAAAACAAGAGTGCTAGCACACTCCGAGATCAATGCGAAGGTGATAGGGAAGTTTACCCATGAGCCGGGATTCAAATGATGAAGCTTGGAGCTTCAAAATCTTGTTGAAAATGGCGCAAAACAGACCACCAAACTGCTGCAGTGGGCGCACATGAGCAGTGGGCAGTGAGCAGAATTTCATTTTTTGTTGCCTCCTTCGTCGTTCAACCGATCGATGTAAGTATTCCGCAACTTCCGTCGTTGTATTCACTCATGATTCATGCTTGAGTTTTGATCTTGGGACCTATAGAAACTCCAACAGGAGGGTGGAGCAAACTCTCTTAAATACCCTTACCTCTTAGGCTCTTATCGCATTGGTGATAGGAATAAACAATAGATCCTCCAAATTAGTCCAACACTTTAAATATGCTTTAAGGTAAGCTTTGAGTAAATGATTATCTAGATGTCTTCACAGTTTTTCCTTTTGGCTATAAAAAGGTAGTGAGTGTAGGAAGACACCAAATCATTATCTAACTCTAGTAATACCTTTGGTTAAATGAACTTTAGTTAGGAAAGTTTTATTAATGCCTTGGTCCCACCCCACTTGTATCTTTTATAATGTCTTTTATTATAAACAAGTGATTTATATTTATTAGCCTTAAAGGTAATAAATCTCTAAGTTCATCACAAAATAATTACTTTGCTAAGGGATAAGCAATACACTCTCTATTTCTTAGAAAGTCTCTAGATGCTTGCACCCTAAAATAATCATGCCAATTCTAATCATACATAGAATTATCAAGCATATGAGTTTTAATATGTTGGAATTATTTTAGGCATTAAGTAACTTTAATTTAAAATTAAATTATGATATTGCATTTTATTTTATTCAAATAAATTTACTATTCACGTTTTACTACAGACGCGTGAACTTTAAATGCAATTTCAAAATTCAAATCTTAACCAAATCATTCAAAACTTGTGCCTAACATTAAGTTCAGGGTGTTAGCTTTCCAACGAGCTTTTGAACACCCAATTTCGAGTTCAAATGAGTGAGAACTAATAAAAAAATGACGCGCTGATACCACTATTGGGAAGTGGCCGCGAGTGCGCAGCGGAAAATAATTAAAATTATGATGCCGCTTTCCCTTTGCCCAAGACCCATTTGTTTTTATTATTCTACAAGCCTAGGCATGTTACTATATATTCTAAGCATAAAACTCATAAAACATGCAAAGAACATAAACCTAAACATGCTAACTATCATAAGAACTCTAATTAAAATAAAGAAAGAAAAATACTTACTTGAACCGAAGACTCCTCCAGTCCTCCCTCAAATCTACAAGCTTTTTTCGAACTCAGCAAGCTCTTCCACGTTCCAAAGAGCCACCCAAATGTGTGGCCTCCTGTTGGACAGTTATGACCCATAGCATCACTATTGGTACAGATCATGGTGTTGTTGTACAAATTAACTATGTGACAAAGGATATTGCTCTATTATCATTTGTAATTAGATTACCAAGATGTATAAATGATAAGAGGTCCTTATGATTAGTTCCTGGATTGAGATGATATGAGACAGTATCAATCCACGAAGGTTTAATCATTAAATATCCATAGTCAGAGTATTATCGAGATTGGACATCGATAATGCGGAAAAAACTAGTATTACACTTGTGCGCGTTGTGAGGGCATAACGGCATAGTTCTTATATATTTGGGTATATGATACTCATGCAAGTGTAGTAGGAGGTTGTGTTTTACCGATGGTACGGAAAATAGTTTCGCTATGAATAGACCACTCAGAATTCCATTGGTAGTATGACTATGTGTCTATGGAAGTCCGAAATCAGGGTAGGTGTATTTGGTCTTAACCTGAGACTTGCACCGCTAATACTTGCGACAATCAATTTACTTTGGTTTTAGGTCGTCCAGGGCTTTAACAGGTTCTGTGTACGCCTCTGCTGGGTATATTGAGAATCGTAGTGTTGGGTGTGATGTCAAGACGAAAGTATCACTCCAGTCATAGTGGAGATGATGGTCACGTAGGATACAGAACTGGTTCTCTTATGTACTGCAGTCATCGGGATAAAATGACTAGGTCATGTTTATCCGATTATAGAGACTAGTTACCAGAGATCCGATATGTGCTTCGTAAGGGACAAACACAATTCCAGCCCCAGGCATAGCACGTGACATCCGATGCTGGATCGAATTACACAATACTACGTATACTACGCCTGATATAGATCACATATTCCTGTAAGGATATTTCTGGAGAATTGGGTAGGCATGGCGCTTTGCTAGAAGCCAACCTTGTCTTGTAAATTGGTATAAACGTAGTACTAGGTACTTACGTGTTCGGATAGTCCGACGACCGGATTTACTGCCAACATATCCGGGGATCTCATGGGTTGTTTCCCGAAGATTCACCGATGACGTATGACTCGCACTTAATTAATCTGGGATTAATTAGATGAGAGAGAAAATTAATCTAGGATTAATTATGGAGATATTTTATCTGGGATAAAATATCATTAAAGAGAGAGAACGATTAATTTGGAATTAATCGATAAAATAATATATTCGATATATTATACGAAATTGGATTTCGACGCGGAATTGAAATTAGATTTTAATTCGGGCGAACGAGTTAATTTAGAATTAATTCGTTAGCGACATGAATAGTGATTTTGCTAGGCATAATTATTTAATTACGTCGCAATGGAAAATTCATTAATTTGGAATTAGCGAACCCGAGCCCGGGAGTGTTTGCGAGCGCACTCGCATTGCGAACTTAAGTGCGACTCGCAAGTCACATCAAGCGTCAAATCACTAGTTGCATCAAGCGTCAAATCATTAGTCACTTTGAGTGATGTGACAGCTTGTCACTTGATTGATTGATTGATGTAAATATTGATGTGAGTGGTTGAGGCTTTATTGCCTTTGACTTTTTTGAAATTGAAAAATGGTAAATGTTTAATTGTTTTTTGGAAAACAATTAACAGATACATAAAGCAATTTCTTCTCTCTCTTTCATATGGCTCACGGTTTTGGAGCCAAAAATGCTCCATCTCTCTCATGACCTCAAGGCCATTTTCTTCTTCTGTCTTTCTGGTTTTCACCGAGAATCAAGAGGAGAAACATGGTGATTTTGTGGCAAAATTACCAAGTGCTAGCACACCAAAGAGTACATACAAAGGTGATAGGGAACTAACTTCATGTGCTTGGAATCACAATTGGAGAAGCTTGGAGCTTGGAGGATGATCCATGGCCGAAAATGGAGGAGCCAAATTCAGCCACTGCCGTGAGCACCAAGGAGGGCAGAAAAGAATTTTGTTCATCACCGCATTGTATCAACCGCTCGATGTAAGTATTCCATAACTTCTTCGTGTATTCACATGTTGTTTCTATGCTTGATTCGATCCTCGGGACTTAGAGATTTCCCAACAATGGTATCAGAGCGAGTAAAAGCATGAAACTTTGATTTAGGGTTAAAATTGGGTAAAATGTGTTTGAGCATGATTTGATGAAATTTGATGATTAAGTATGCTTAAATGTAGTTTAATTGATGTTTGATTGGATCAATTTCATGAAAACTTGTTTGGAACAATTTTCCCCAAAATGTGAGGCTTGGCCGAATACACTACTTGCCCTAATGTCTTGGAATTTTTGATTTTTGATTCATTGGATGAGTTGGAATCATGTTGGGAATATTGATTTAATGTTGAATTGGATTTAATTGGATTGAAACCAAATCGGACATAAAATTACCCACATTACCGAGACTATATGCATGTAAATTGGGTTTTATTTTTGATTAAAATGTGTTGGACATGTTTTAATGTTAAAGAGCATAATTAATTGTACAAATTTTTATTTTGGAAATGTTAATTTAGGTAATTAATTATGGCAATACACTTTGTTTAATTAAATATGAAATTTGGAATTTTTGTAGTTTAATTAAAAGGGCTTAAATTGGATTTGGGCTTGAAAAGTTGTTATTGGGCTTTAATGGGCTTGGTTGTACCAAGATGGGTTTAGGTAAATTGGTTGGATCCAATTGGGCCCAAAACCGAATCCATAAAGTCCAATTATGACTAATGGACCTTTAAATTTTAATTGGGCCTAATGAGACTAAATTGATTTCTAGGCTTATGGGGTTATTCCTTGATTGGGCCTTGGTTATTGGGTTTGACCCAAGTTGACCAAAAGTCCATGCCTTATGAAATTAATTAAAAGCCCATTGGACTTTAATTAAATTAACATTGGATGTTCATCGGGCTTTGAGACCCGTAACGATTAAATTTGGAATTTAAGTCGTAAAGGTTCGTTAATAAAGTGTAATATTTAATTTGGAATTAAATAGTGGATTAATATTAAATACATATTAAATTGGATTTAATGTTGTATTTTAATTTAATTCAAGAATTCGTACTTTGAGTACTTATTCACAAAACGAGTTGGACTCGCACAAAATCAAATCGTTGTTTGAACATTGGATGATCATTAATTATCAGATTAATTAATTGGATTAGATTGATTGATAACATGCTTGTGTGAATACATGGTTGCGATGCATGAATAATGTATATCAGATGGATATTAGATGGGTGGGGCAATTTTGGAAATTGTTGTAATAAATTTAGAATTTATTAATTGGACCAGCCTATTACCTTCTTACTCTATGTATTTCTCTTCTCACATATTCCCCTCAATGTAAATGAGGTTTCTTTAGAAGTGTTATGTAACTGGTAGAAGTAATACTTGTGCTAGCGGGAGAGAGGAAAAAGGAGAGATTTGATCTAGGATCAATGTGTTAAGTATCCATCCGCATATCATTATTATTTTATTTATATGCGCGTTATTATGTGTTTAGAATGCATGTTTAAGGGTGTATGATGATGAGACCTTAATAAAGATAATAAATTGGTTGCCAATTAGCACGCGAAAAACCCTTACAAAATATTAAGCGTTTTTCCTTCCATTGAGTGATTCTTACTCAAGATCCAAGACTGGCATTGGTTTGTTGGCCAAAGTCAAGGCTTTTGTCCGTCGAGGATGTGTTTGAATCATGAGAGCTTTGTTCCATATTGGTGTCTTGTCCAAGTTGTGGTTTGTTGGCCAAAGTCAAGACCACTTCTTGTCCATCGACATTGATTACGAAGCTTTCCATGGTCAATGGGTTTCGCTTAACTGAGATCACTAAGTTTGTTGTGCCAAAGCCAAGGCTTAGTTGATTCAGAGGAAACAAGTTAGGCAATATATTGGATATATTGGCATATATAAGATATATGTTTTGGACTTGGATGTCCACCTACTGAATCTAGGAATTGGATGGGATCCAATTGATCTTAGATATCTACCTAGTTAATTATCATACAATTTGTTGGCCAAAGTCAAGATTGTGTGTTATTTAACGGGATCCTAGCCCACTAGGAAACAAGGTTTCCCGAGTACTCCACAGAGGGTTAGAGGCTCGCAGAAAAATAGTGGGAGGAAAGTATTAAATTTGCAATATTCGTTTAGTAACTTTCCATATGCGCTCATTTCAAATCATTCGTCGTTAAATAAATTATATATTAGTTGGACTAATATTTAATTGTTGTTTTATTAAAATAGTTTGACTGTATTCAAACTATTTCTTTTATAGTTGATTTTATAATTGGATTATATTAATCAATATATTTGAATTAACAAATTGAATTATAGTTGATTATATAGTTGGACTATAGTAATCATTATAATAAATAGTACCTAAAATCGTTGATTGAATAGTTGGACTATTAGAATCAAGATAATTGAAAGATTAGTGTTTAAAACATAATCCTGGGAGAAAATGTATTTAAACGACTTTAATTTTCAAATTGGGAATAAAATTTCAGGATGGTCTTGTAAACTAATAAGTTACTTTATTTGATAAAATAACATATTAGGTCTAAGCCCGGAGTTAAGCAAATAAGTGGAACATGATTTTTGGAATAATCATGTGATGATAACTTTAGTGCTTAATCCATTATACTTGTCATATAGACTCCTTAATTTCTTAATCAGAACTAAGGATTAGATCCTTAAAGTATGATAAAGAAATTGAAGGATCTTCATAGATCTATTTTTAGATCTTTGAAGTATTAAATTGCAATAGTAAACTCTTGGAGAGTTAATGGCTATACTCAAGGAGTCAAAGCTAAAGTTTGCAATAAGGCAAGAAGCACAAGACGCGCGTCTTATTTCGACATTCCAGAAGGCCGAGGCTAGGCCAAAGGCTTCTGGAGTGTGAAAAGGGCAAAGGCAAAATCATTACAGTCTTCTGGGAAGATAAAAGACATATCCCAAAATGTCTACCTAAATTGTGGCAAACGGGATCGCGGAAGCGTGACTGCCGTTTGGACAAAGCAGACATGAAGGAATTGAAGACGGGCTAGGCTCTGACTTCAAATATGTTTGTCATAAAATATGTTCACTACTAGTATTAAAATTGGATTTTAAATACTTAGTGTGGTACATAAATATGTATTGATATGCAGAATCTGCTATGAGCAGGATACTGACTTCAGTTGAGATTTACCTACGAGTCGGAAACGGGAAAACAGTCGTTGTTTTAACCGTAGATACCTAAGTTTAGGAACTACATTTACGGTGTGTACTTAAATTATGAAACTGTTAAAATGTAACTAGTTTGACTAGAAACATTATCTCTATATCAGGGTTTAACTCGTTGCAGGTATACCTTTATATCCTAGAACACTAAAGTGTTTTATTATATAAAGATGATATTGAGATAAATACATTAGATGTGAATAACAGAATTTATATTTTGAATATAAATAAATTTCAAACATATAATATGACAAACAAATAGCTCAAACTGATTTGATCAGAAGAGATTTAATTGTGGCATTGCTGTCTGGGACACAATTTAACAAGACTCGTATATCCACACTTTCAAAGAGTGGGTACTAGGACAAATTTGATACCAATCAAATAATGTCTACGAATCTAGTTTATTGGGCAAAGTGCCTATAACACTATTTACTTGGTAAAAGTGCAAGTGCCACCGATCTTCTAGCCCTAGTTCATAGTGACGTAGGTGGGCCCATATCTAGCTAGGCTAGAGATGGTTATGAATGTTTCGTGACCTTCACGGATGTGGCATCGTGTTATGGTTATAAGTGTTTCTTTTGAAACACAAATCGAAAACTTTTACAGTTTCGACACGAAATAGACAAACAGATCGGCTAAAGTATAAAACCATCACGCTTGGACCATGATGAAAATACTTAAGCAATAAGTTTCTTAATACTTGAAAGAGTATAATATTCTTTCAATGAGAACTCCTCCCGGAACACGTCAGTTTGACGGTGTGTCTGAAAGGATAAACCGAATTTTGTTGGACATGATAAGGTTAATCATGAGTAGCTCTGAGCTACCATTTCCCTCAACGGATACGCATAAATAGTGCAGAACCTATTTAGAATAAGGTTCCATAAAAATTTGTTTGACAGACTTCATATAAGATATGAACAGGAAAGAAACCGGGTTTTCTCATTTATGAAGATTTGGGAATGCTAGGCATATGTTTGGATGATACCAAACTAAAACCCAAATCGGATAAGTGCCTAAGTTGTTGGTTATCCTAGGGAAACCAAAGTATAGTAGTTATACAACTCACAAGAGAACAATGTAATTGTTGCTCTCCATGCGGTTTTCCTAAGAGGAATACCTATATGCAGTGGTAAGTGAGAGGATAGTAAAACTCGATGAAAATCATAGTAATACTATTCCAGGCACCGATTCCTAATGGAACACAAATAGTTCATCAATGATGTAACTATACCAATAATCTTCGAATACACAAGAACCGCGTAAGTCGGAGAGAGTCAGAAAACAACCTGGGGTATGGGTTTCTGATCTCACCTCATAAAGATGTCAATCTTATTGAGGAGCACGAACTGACTACGTATGAGGAAGTGATACAAGGTATCGACTCCCTATTATGGCAAATTGCCATATAATCCGAAATGGATTCCATGTATATCAACTATGTTTAGATACTAGTTGTTGTACCGTAAGGCATTGTGCCTATTGGTACTATATAAGTCTTCAAGGAAGACATACATGGAAGGCAACATACCAACGTACTAAGCTGGGCTTGTAGCGAAAAGGTATCGTTATCAACATTGTGTCGATTACGACGAAACCTTTTACATATTGCCATGGTAAATCCATTTGGATAATGCTTGCTGATGCTGTTTGTTTCATTTATGAAATGTGGCAGCTGAATGCCAAAACCGCTTTCCTTAATGGAAACCTTTTGGAGGATGTTTTCAATATCCTGACGGTTTTGTCGTACCATAACTAGCAAACAAGGTTTTCAGGTTATTCGATCCATGTATGGATTGAAGCAAGCATTGCGTTCTTGGAATTATCGTTTTGATGTAATCATAATGGTATATGATTTAATTCAAAACGAAAATGATTCTTGTGTATATAAGGAGGTTAGTGGGAGCGCACTGACAGTAATGTCCTATAATATGATGACATGTCATTTCTTGGAAATAATATTCCCATAATACAATCGGTGAAAGCTTGGCTTTCATGAAAAATTCTCCGTACAATTCTTGGGAGAAACAACCTTTATTCTAGGAATAAAGATCTACTGGGTTAGATTGAAAGTTGTTAAAACTCTCCGAGAACTCGTACATTGAAATAAATGTACGTAACCTGGTGTCTCATACGCTTTGAGCATATGGAGTCACAATCGGGCCAATCCAAGTGATAATCATTGGATTGATGTTAAGAACATCCTTTAGTATATTAGAGGAACTAAGGATGCTGTCTTAAACTATGGAGAAGGAGAACTTGAAGTGACTGGGATCACTGTTGCAAGTTTCCTAACCGATAATAACGACTACAAGTCGTAACAACGGTACTATAAATTTTGAATAACGGAACAGTGAGCTGGAAATCTTCCAAGCAAGATACTGTTACCGAATAAACAACAAAAGCAGGTTATTGTTGTAGCTGAGGTAGCAATAGAAGCTATTTGGGTCGATAATAAATCTAATTAGATTAGATATATTTCTGTTAGCAGCTGAGCTAGGCTACAGCACAGGCTAAAGAATTAATGGTCTCATCAACGATCCAGATATATACTTTGACTATTCATCTGATTCGTTCGGATCATACATCGTGGCGATGTGATGATCGTATAAATCGCATCAGATGATAATCATGCAAATCTGCTGACGAAAGTCTTTTCTCAGTAATTTGAGCGAACCGTACATAGTTCGGGTGTAGGACACTCGAGTGACTGGCTATAGGCCAAGTGGGAGATTGTTGGACAGTTATGACCCATAGCGTCACTATTTGTACAGATCATGGTGTTGTTGTACAAATTAACTATGTGACAAAGGAAATTGCTCTTTTATCATTTGTAATTAGATTACCAAGATGTATATATGATAGAAGGTCCTTATGATTAGTTCCTGGATTGAGATGATATGAGACAGTATCAATCCACGGAGGTTTAATCATTAAATATCCCTAGTCAGAGTATTATCGAGATTGGACATCGATAATGCGGAAAAGACTAGTATTACACTTGTGCGCGTTGTGAGGGCATAACGACATAGTTCTTATATATTTGGGTATAGGATACTCATGCAAGTGTAGTAGGAGGTTGTGTTTTACCGATGGTACGGAAAACAGCTTCGCTCTGGATAGACCCCTCGGAATTCCATTGGTAGTATGGATATGTGTCTATGGAAGTCCGAAATCAGGGTAGGTGTATTTGGTCTTAACCTGAGACTTGCACCGCTAATACTTGCGACTATCAATATACTTTGGTTTTAGGTCGTCCAGGGCTTTAACAGGTTATGTGTACACCTCTACTAGGTATATTGAGAATCGTAGTGTGTTGGGTGTGATGTCAAGACGGAAGTATCACTCCAGTCATAGTGGAGATGATGGTCACGTAGGATACGGAACTGGTTCACTTATGTACTGCAGTCATCGGGATAAAATGACTAGGTCATGTTTCTCCGATTATAGAGACTAGTTACCAGAGATCCGATATGTGCTTCGTACGGGGCAGACACAATTCCAGCCCCAGGCCTAGCACTTGACATCCGATGCTGGATCGAAATACGTTATACTACGTATACTACGCCTGATATAGATCACATATTCTTGTAAGGATATTTCCGGAGAATTGGGTAGGCATAGCGCTTTTCTAGAAGCCAACATTGTCTTGTAAATCGGTATAAACGTAGTACTAGGTATTTACGTGTTCGGATAGTCCGACGACCGAATTTACTGCCAACATATCAGAGGATCTCATGGGTCGCTTCCCGAAGATTCAACGATGATGTATGACTCGCACTTAATTAATCTGGGATTAATTAGATGAGAGAGAAAATTAATATGGGATTAATTATGGAGATATTTTATATGGGATAAAATATCATTAAAGAGAGAGAACGATTAATTTGGAATTAATCGATAAAATAATATATTCGATATATTATACGAAATTGGATTTCGACGCAGAATTGAAATTAGATTTTAATTCGGGTGAACGAGTTAATTTAGAATTTATTCATTAGCGATGTGAATAGTGATTTTGCTAGGCATAATTAGTTAATTACGTCGCAACGGAAAATTCATTAATTTGGAATTAGCGAACCCGAGCCCGGGAGTGTTTGCGAGCGCACTCGCATTGCGAACTTAAGTGCGGCTCGCAAGTCACATCAAGCGTCAAATCACTAGTTGCATCAATCGTCAAATCATTAGTCACTTTGAGTGATGTGACAGCTTGTCACTTGATTGATTGATTGATGTAAATATTGATGTGAGTGGTTGAGGCTTTATTGCCTTTGACTTTTTTGAAATTGAAAAATGGTAAATGTTTAATTGTTTTTTGGAAAACAATTAACAAATACATAAAGCAATTTCTTCTCTCTCTTTCATATGGCTCACGGTTTTGGAGCCAAAAATGCTCCATCTCTCTCACGGCCTCAAGGCCATTTTCTTCTTCTGTCTTTCTGGTTTTCACCGAGAATCAAGAGGAGAAACATGGTGATTTTGTGGCAAAATTACCAAGTGCTAGCACACCAAAGAGTACATACAAAGGTGATAGGGAACTAACTTCATGTGCTTGGAATCACAATTGGAGAAGCTTGGAGCTTGGAGGATGATCCATGGCCGAAAATGGAGGAGCCAAATTCAGCCACTGCCGTGACCACCAAGGAGGGCAGAAAAGAATTTTGTTCATCACCGCATCGTCTCAACCGCTCGATGTAAGTATTCCGCAACTTCTTCTTGTATTCACATGTTGTTTCTATGCTTGATTCAATCCTCGGGACTTAGAGATTTCCCAACACCTCCAAAGATGCACACACCAAAGCCAAAACTCAACGGCAAGACTACGCCTTGAGTGCACGGGTATTTTGCCCTTGGTGCTAGCCTAGGCAAATACCTCAAAACTTTTAACTCGAGGTTCCTCTAGTCAATTAGACTTAAGGATCCTCAAAATCAATGGCTTACTCTTAAACTTTAGAGTTGCTCACTTATATAAACCCAAGATATGAAAGGTTTGGTGCAAAAATTTGTGAAGAATTCTTTGGGTTTATATAGTGCTCCAAAGACAACAAAATAAATTAAGAATCCGATGTGGGATAAAAGCCAATTTAATCTCAGCCATTGTATCTTAATTGAGTGGTTTAATGACATTATAAAACCCTAATAAGAGTTTGGGCCGAATTGGAATTCAAAACAAATAACAAAAATAACAAAAAAAAATTTTAATACTCACGCGGTACTATTCATGTGAATAGTATTATTTTTTTTTTCAATTTCCAAAGTGCCCCTATCATCATTCACCAATCCCTAAGCCACTATGGAACCTCATAAATGATCTGTTCAATAATTAAACATATTGAACCATTTATGAACAATTCCTACAGCAATCATATATGCTGTTAAATATGTAATGTGCACTGTTAACCATTGATTTCGATTTGTTGTGTGTGACCTTTTGGGATCCCCTCAAGTTGGACATGAAATGAATCATGATAATTTAATCGAACATGAATTATTCTCCGATCAGAAGGTCGTTCGATTTCAATGACCAAGGTTGACATCTAGCAACATGCCAAGGCCCCCAAATGAGAAGGAAAGATATATATATATATACCCATTCTGTATGTGATTTACATATGATACGGTCCCTCGCCTCATTGTATCCCCACCTATTGACCTAGGGTACGGAAAGTGTCTACCCATATGGTCAAAGGTATGATATTGATCGTGTCATGAATCGTGCTAACCCAAGAATCTCACATGATTCTTCCGCTGTGGCCACAGTCTCAAGCACTGATCACACATATCAACCCGTGAACTGGAATACTACTCTTATAAGAAAATATTATCCGAGAAAGTGTCGATTCTCTGTTGTATCTTTACAAACTTCATGTGTTTCAACAAATGACCCAATCATACCCTTATGACCGGATCTTTTGAACCGGGAAGGAGAATTTCAAAGTTATTTAATCCACACATAAGATTGTAAAGACCTCAAGTCTAAGGACTAGTCATATAATCGATACATGAAAGTTCTCACAGACACATGGGATAAACACTCCATATGAAAACTTTTGGAGGTCAGTTAAATGGACACGAGCAACTCATGCATCCATGTGATACACCAAGCGGACGGATCTCCGCTAGTAGCCTATGAGATCGGCTACCCCACTTAAGGGAGGATCATATCATCATGCTAGTCTCTCCGCTTTGTGAACGCCCAGATTATTCACAAAACTATGACTAGGAACATTTAAGTGTAATGATTCCCATAAGGCTTGGAAGCCATCGTCTTATTACTCCAAGGGCTTTATTACAGTGTTGATGATTCATATAAATTATGTAAGATACGTATAATAAAGATTTCCATTTTATTAATTAATGAAAATATTACAAATACATGTACATATAGCCCATCCACAAGTTGAGTATA
Source organism: Zanthoxylum bungeanum (assembly GCA_019454045.1). Lineage (NCBI taxonomy): Eukaryota > Viridiplantae > Streptophyta > Magnoliopsida > Sapindales > Rutaceae > Zanthoxylum > Zanthoxylum bungeanum. Next base: position 717,482 of record SKCR01007816.1, on the reverse strand, counting down.
GGGCATATCCCTAAAAATAGAAAGTGGTTTTGGCGTCCGGATGTCATATTTCATAAACGAAATATGGAGCATTAGCAAGCATTATCCAAATGGATTTAATCATGGCAATAAGTGAAAAAGTTTCATTTTTATCAGCACCATGTTGATGATGATACCCTTTCGCTACAAGCCTAGCCTTGTACGTTTGTATGTTGCCATCCATGTATGTCTTCCTTGAAGACTTATATAGTACCAATTGGCACAATGCCTTTTGGTACATCAACCAGTGTCCAAACTTATTTGGTATACATGGAATCCATTTCGGACTTCATGGCACTTTTCCATAAAAGGAGTCGATACCTTGTATCACTTCCACATACGTAGCCGGTTCGTCTTCCTCAATAAGATTGATATCTACATGAGGTGAGATCAAAAACCAATACCTCCCAGGTTATTTTCTAATTCTCTCCGACCTATGCTGTTCTTGTGTATTTAAAGATTATTGGTACAGTTTCATCTATGACGAATTGTTTATTTTCCGTGAGGACTCGGTGTCTGGAACAATATTACTCTGATTTTCATCGAGTCTTACTTTCCTCCCACTTACCACCGCATATAGGAATTCCTCTTAGGAAAACCGCATGTAGAGCAACAATTATATTGTTCTCTTGTGAGTTGTATAAGTATTATACTTTGGTTTCCCTAAGAAAACCTACAAATAGGCACTTATCCGATTTGGTTTCTAGTTTGGTACCATCCAAACATTCATTTATATGCCCAACATCCCAAATCTTCAGGAATGAGAAACCCAATTTCTTTCCTGTTCATATCTAATATGAAGTCTGTCTAACAGATTTACATGGAACCTTATTAAAAATAAGTATTGCACTGTTTAATGCATATCATGTGAAGGAAATTGGTAGCTCAGAGCGACTTATCATTAACCTTACCATGTCCAACAAAGTTTGGTTTCTCTGTTCGGACACACCGTCAAATTGAGGTGTCCCGGGAGGAGTCCATTGTGAAAGAATACCATACTCTTTCAAGTAATCTTAAAACTCATATGTTTCATTATTTTACACTATGGTATGACCGTAATGTTTTTAATACTTTTACCGGTATATTTTCTTACTTCGTGTTGAAACCCTTTGAATTACTCAAAAGTTTCTGACTTGAGTTTTATAAGATACACATAACAATAACGCGATGCCACATCCGTAAAGGTTACGAAGTATTTATATCCACCTCTAGCGTAGCTAGACATGGGCCCACTTACGTCACCATGAACGAGGGCTAACAGATCGGTGGTGTTGGAAAATTATGACCCATAGCGTCACTATTTGTACAGATCATGGTGTTGTTGTACAAATTAACTATGTGACAAAGGAGATTGCTCTCTTATAATTTGTGATTAGATCACCTAGATATATAAATGATATGAGGTCCTTATGATTTGTTCCTGGATTGAGAATGATATGAGACAATATCAGTCCACGAAGGATAAATCATTAAATATCCCTAGTCAGAGTATTATCGAGATTGGACATCGATAAATACGTAAAAGACTAATATTACACTTGTGCGCGTTGTGAGGGCACAACGGCATAGTTCTCATATATTTGGGTATAGGATACTCATGCAAATGTAATAGGAGGTTGTGTTTACCGATGGTACGGGAAACAGCTTCGCTCTGGATAGACCCCCTCGGAATTCCATTGTTAGTATGACTATGTGTCTATGGAAGTCCGAAATCAGGGTAGGTGTTTTTGGTCTTAACCTGAGACTTGCACCGCTAATACTTGCGACAATCAACATACTTTGGTTGCGGTCGTCCAGGGCTTTAATAGGTTCTGTGTACGCCTATGCTGGGTATATTGAGAATCGTAGTGTGTTGGGTGTGATGTCAAGACGTAAGTGTCACTCCAGTCTTATGGAGATGATGGTCACGTAGGATACGATACTAGTACTCTTAAGAATGCAGTCATCGCGATAAAATGACAAGGTAATGTTTATCCGATTATAGAGACTAGTTACCAGACATCCGACATGTGCTTCATACGCGGCAGACACAATTTCAGCCCCAGGCCTAGCACGTGATCATCCGATACTGGATCAACATACGCAATACTATGTATACTACGCCTGATATAGATCCTTTATTCCTGTAAGGATATTTCTGGAGAATTGGGTAGGCATGGCGCTTTGCTAGAAGCCAACCTTGTCTTGTAAATCGGTATAAATGTAGTAATAGGTACTTACGTGTTCGGATAGTCCGACGACCGAATTTACTGCCAACATATCCGGGGATCTCATGGGTTGCTTCCCAAAGATTCACCGATGACGTATGACTCACACTCTAAATTAATCTGGGATTAATTAGAAGAGAGAGAAAATTAATCTGGGATTAATTGCGAAGATATTTTATCTGGGATAAAATATTCATTAAAGAGAGATAACGATTAATTTGGAATTAATCGATTAATTAATATATTCGATATATTAAACGAAATTGGATTTCGACGCGGAATTAATATTAGATTTTAATTCGGGCGAATGAGTTAATTTAGAATTAATTCGTTAGCGACGTGAATAGTGATTTTGCTAAGCGTAATCATTTAATTACGTCGCAACGAAAATTTGTTAATTTGGAATTAGCAAACCCGAGCCCGTGATTGTTTGTGAGCGCATTCGCATTTCAAATTCGAGTGCGGCACGCAAGTCAAATCAAGCGTCAAATCGCTAGTCGCATCAAGCGTCAAATCATTAGTCACATTGAGTGATCTGACAACATGTCACTTGATTTGATAGATTGATGGATTGATGGATTGATGGGAGTTGATGGAAAGCATTTAATTGCTTGACTTTTTTGTAAATCAAAAGTGGTATATGGTAAATGGATGTTAGAAATCAATTATTATTACACTTTTTCCATCTCTCTCACACAACTCTTCTCTCCAAATTTTCTTTCTTCTCTCACGCCCAAGGGGCTGAAAATTCTTCTGGTTTCTGCACAAAGCCGAGACAGTGAAGGGATGCAAGTGTGATGATTTTGCGGTAAAATCATCGAGAGCTAGCACTCCGAGAGACATGCGAAGGTGATAGGGAAGTCCACCCATGAGCATGGAATTTTATCACAAAGCTTGGAGCATGATGGACGACCTCCAATGGCCGAAAACAGTGAGCAAACTCACTGCCACTGCCGAGCAGTCCAAAGAGGAGAAAATCAGATTTTGTTGCCTCCCGCGTCGCTCAAACGATCGATGTGAGTATTCCGCAACTCCCTTGATTTGTATTCGCGCTTATTTCATGCTTGTTTTATGATCTTGGGACCTTAGCAAACACCAACAATGGTATCTTGAGCAAGGTTAAGCATGAAATTGATTTAGGGCTTAAAATTTGGGTAAAATATTTTTGAGCATGATTTGGATGAATTGGATGTTTAAGTATGCTTATTACATATTTAATTGAGAATTGATTGGATCAATTTGATTAAATTTTGTTTGGAACAAATTTCCCCAAATATTGTGGCTTGGCCGAATACATAAGTGCCCTAATTGTCTTGAAATTTTGATTTTTTATTCATTGGATGAATTGTAAATCATTTGGGGATATTGATTTAATGTTTAATTGGATTCAATTGGATTGGATTAGAAATTGGACATAATTTCCCCATATTGCCGAGACTAAAGTAAGCATGAATGGGTTTGATTTTTGATGAAATGTGTTTGACATGTTTTGTTGTAGTTGAACATGATTGATTGTGTAAATTAATGCTTTAGAAATGTTAATTTGGGTGATTAATTATGTAATACACTTAATGTAATTAAATTGGGAATTTGGAATTTGGTAATTTAATTATATTGGGCCTTAAAATTGGATTTGGGCTTTTAAAGTTGTTATTGGGCTTGGTTGTACCAAGTTGGGTTTAGGCCAAATGGATTGGATCCAATTGGGCCCAAAACCGCCTCCATAAAGCCCAAATGCGACTTAATGGACCTTTAAAGTTTAATTGGGCCTAATAGGCCTAAATTGATTTATGGGCTTATGGGGTAACCTTGGATTGGATTTGGTTATTCGGTTTGACCCGAGTTGACCAAAAGTCCACGCCTTAAGAAATTAATTAAAAGCCCATTGGACTTTAATTGAATTGACGTTGGACGTTAATCGGGCTTTGAGACCCGTAGCGATTAAATTTGGAATTTAACTCGTAAAGGTTTATTAATAAAGTGTAGTATTTAATTTGGAATTAAATGGTGAATTAGTATTAAATACAAATTTAATTGGATTTAATTATGTAGATTAATTTAATTCGAGAATTCGTACTTTGAGTACTTATTTGTAAAACGAGTTTGACTCGCGCAAAATCAAATCGTTTTTTGAACATTGGATGGTCACTAATTATCAGATTAATTAATTTGATTAGATTGATTGATAACATGCTCGTGTGAATACATGGTTGCGATGCATGAATAATGTATATCGGATGGATATTAGATGGGTGGGACAATTTTAGAAATTATTGTAATAAATTTGATTTATTTAATTAGACCTGCGTGTCCAGCCTTATTACCTCCTAATTCTTTGTATTCTCTTCTCACCTATTCCCCTCAATGTAAATGAGGTTTCTTTAGAAGTGTAGTGTAACGGGTAGAAGTAAATACTTGTGCTAGCGGGAGAGAGAAATGGAGAGATTTGATCTAGGATCAATGTGTAAAGTATCCATCCGTATATCATTATTATTTTATTATACGCGCTTTATTATGTGTTTAGAATGCATGTTTAAGGGTGTATGATGATGATACCTTAACAAAGATAATAAATTGGTTGCCAATTTGCACGCGAAAAACCCTCACAAAATATTAAGCGTTTTTCCTTCCATTGAGTGATTCTCACTCAAGATCCAAGACTGGTATTGGCTTGTTGGCCAAAGTCAAGGCCTTTGTCCGTCGAGGATGTGTTTGAATCACGAAGGCTTTGTTCCTTATTGGTGTCTTGTCCAAGTCGTGGTTTGTTGGCCCAAGTCAAGACCACTTCTTGTCCATCGACATTGATTACGAAGCTTTCCATGGTCAATGGGTCGCGCTTAACTGGGATCACTAAGTTTGTTGTGCCAAAGCCAAGGCTTAGTTGATTCAAAGGAAAAGGTTAGGCAATACATTGGATGTATTGGCATATATAAGATATATATTTCGGACTTGGACGTCCCCCTACCGGATCTAGGAATTGGATTGGATGCAATTGATCTTAGAGATCTACCTAGTTAATTATCATACAATTTTTTGGCCAAATTCAAGATTGTGTGATATTTAACGCGATCCTAGCCCGCTAGGAAACACGGTTTCCCGAGTACTCGACAGAGGGTTAGAGGCTCGCCAAAAAATAGTGGGAGGCAAGAATTGAATTTGCAATATTCGTTTAATTACTTGCCATACGCGCTCAAAACAAATATCATTCGTCAAATAAATTAAATGTTAGTTGGACTAATATTTAAACGTTGTTTTAATTAATAGTTGGACTATATTCAAACAATTCATTTATAGTTGATTTTATAATTGGATTATAGTAATCAATATAATTGATTTTAATCTATTAAATTATAGTTGATTAAATAGTTGGACTATTGTAATCATTATAATAAATAGTACCTAATTCGTTGATTAAATAGTTGCACTATTAAAATCAAGAAAAAATTGAAAGATTGACGTTTAATACATAATCCTAGGGAAAATGTATTTAAATGATTTAATTTTCAAATTGGGAATAAATTTCAGGATGGTCCTGGAAAATAATAAGTTACTTTATTTGATAAAATAACATATTAAGCCTAAGCCCGGAGTTAAGCAAATAGTAGAGCATAATCTTTGGAAGCTTTATGTGATGATAACTTTAGTGCTTAATCCATTTAACTTGTCGCAGTAGACTCCTTAATTTCTGAATCAGAACTAAGGATTAGATCATTAAAGTATGATAATGAAATTGAAGGATCTTCATATATCTATACTTAGATCTTAGAAGTACTAAATTGTAAAAATAACTCTTGGAGAGTTAATGACTATTCTCAAGGAAAAAAAGTCAAAGTTTGCAATAAGGCAAGTAGCGCAAGGCGCACCTTACTTCGATATTCTAGAAGACCAAGGCTTGGCCAAAGGCTTCTGGAGTATTGAAAAGGTCAAAGGCAAAATCATTATAGTCTTCTGGGAAGATAAATGACATATCCTAAAATGTCTGCCTAATTGTGGCAAACGGGATCGCGGAAGCGTGACTGCCGTTTGGACAAAGCAGACATGAAGGAATTGAAGACTGGGCAAGGCTCTGACTTCAAATATGTTTGTCAACATTATGTTCACTACTAGTATTAAAATTGGATTTTAAATACTTAGTGTGGTACATAAAATATATGTATTGATGTTCAGAATCTGTTTTTAACAGGATACTGACTTCAATAGAGATTTATCTACAAATCGGAAACGGGACGAAAGTCGCTGTTTTAATCGTAGAAACCTGATTTTAGGAACTAACCTCTAGGTGTGTACCTAAATTGGAAACTGTTTAATGTAACTATTTGACTAGATACATTATCTCTATATCAGTGTTTAATCCATTACGATTGACCTTTATATTCTAGAACACTAAAGTGTTTTATTATATAAAGATGATATTGAGATAAACACATTAGATGTGAATAACAACATTTATATTTCGAATATAAATAATCTCAAACATATAACATGACAAACAACAGCTCAAACTGATTTGATCAGAGAAACTAATTTGTGGCATTGTTGTCTGGGACACAATCTAAAACAAGAATCGTATATCCACACTTTTGAAGAGTGGGTAAAGGACTGATTTGATTCCATTCAAATAAAGTCAACGAATCTAGTTAATTGGGCAAAGTGCCTAAAACACATTTACTTGGTAAAAGTGTGAATGCCACTGATCTATTAGCCCTAGTTCATAGTGAAGTAAGTGGGCCCATGTCTAGCTAGGCTAGATGTGGAAATGAATATTTCGCGACCTTTATGGATGGTGGCGTCGCGTTATGGTTATGTGTTTCTTTTGAAACACAAATCAGAAACTTTTAAAGTTTCGACATGAAATAGACAAACAATCGGCTAAAGATTAAACCGTCACGGTTAGACCGTAATGGAAAATACTTAAGCAATAAGTTTCTAGTATACTTGAGAGAGTATAATATTCTTTCAAATAGGACTCCTCCCGGAACACGTCATCCTGACGGTGTGTCCGAACCAGAGTAACCGAATTTTGTTGGACATGATTAGGTTAATCATGAGTCGCTCTGAGCTACCATTTCCTTCAACGGATAAGCATAAACAATGCAGAACTTATTTAGAATAAGGTTCCATAAAAATCTGTTTGACAGATTTCATATTAGATATGAACAGGAAAGAAACCGGGTTTCTCATTCCTGAAAATTTAGGAATGTTAGGCATATGTTTAGATGATACCAAACTAGAACCCAAATTAGATAAGTGCCAATTTTAGGTTATCCTAGGGATACCATAAGTATAGTACTTATACATCTCACCAGAGAACAATGTAATTGTTGCTCGCCATGCGGTTTTCCTAAGAGGAATACCGATATGCAGTGGTAAGTGAGAGGATACTAAAACTCGATGAAAATCGGAGTAATACTGTTCAAGGCACCGAGTCCTAATGGAACATAAATAGTTTATCAACGATGAAACTATTACCAATAATCTTCGAATACACAAGAACTGCATAGGTCGGAGAGAGTCAGAAAACAACCCGGGGTATGGGTTTCTGATCTCACCTCGTAATGATGTTAATCTTTTAAGGAATACCAACTGACTACGTATGAGGAAGTGATACAAGGTATCGACTCCCTATTATGGCAAAGTGCCATAATATCCGAATTGGATTCCATGTATATCAATAAGTTTGAACACTAGTTGAAGTACCGCAAGGCATTGTGCCTATTCATACTTATAAGTCTTCAAGGAAGACATACATGGATGGCAACATACCAACATATAAAGCTAGTCTTTTAACGGAAAGGTATCGTTATCAACATTGTGTTGATTATGATTCAACCTTTTACCAGTTGCCACGGTAAATCCATTTGGATAATGCTTGCTAATGTTGCATGTTTCATTTATGAAATATGACAGCTTTACGGGAAAATCGCTTTCCTTAAAATGAAATCATTTGGAGGATGTTTATCACATCCTGTCGGTTTTGTCGTACCAAAACTAGCAAACAAGGTTTACAGGTTATTCGATCCATGTTTGGATTGAAGCAAGCATAGGTTCTTAGAATTATCGTTTTGATGTAATCATAATAGTTTATGATTTAATTCAAAACGAAAACGATTCTTGTGTATTATCGAGATTGTTGGACAATTATGACCCATAGCGTCACTATTTGTACAGATCATGGTGTTGTTGTACAAATTAACTATGTGACAAAGGAGATTGCTCTCTTATCATTTGTGATTAGATCACCTAGATATATAAATGATAGGAGGTCCTTATGATTTGTTCCTGGATTGAGAATGATATGAGACAATATCAGTCCACGAAGGATAAATCATTAAATATCCATAGTCAGAGTATTATCGAGATTGGACATCGATAAATACGTAAAAGACTAGTATTACACTTGTGCGTATTGTGAGGGCACAACGGAATAGTTCTCATATATTTGGGTATAGGATACTCATGCAAATGTAATAGGAGGTTGTGTTTACCGATGGTACGGGAAACAGCTTCGCTCTGGATAGACCCCCTCGGAATTCCATTGGTAGTATGACTATGTGTCTATGGAAGTCCGAAATCAGGGTATGTGTATTTGGTCTTAACCTGTGACTTACACCGCTAATACTTGCGACAATCAACATACTTTGGTTGCGGTCGTCCAGGGCTTTAACAGGTTCTGTGTACGCCTATTCTGGGTATATTGAGAATCGTAGTGTGTTGGGTGTGATGTCAAGACGGAAGTGTCACTCCAGTCATATTGAGATGATGGTCACGTAGGATACGGTACTAGTACTCATAAGTACTGTAGTCATCGCGATAAAATGACAAGGTCATGTTTATCCGATTATAGAGACTAGTTACCAGACATCCGGCATGTGCTTCGTACGGGGCAGACACAATTCCAGCCCCAGGCCTAGCACGTGATCATCCCATACTGGATCGACATATGCAATACTGTGTATACTACGCCTGATATAGATCCTTTATTCCTGTAAGGATATTTCTGGAGAACTGGGTAGGCATGGCGCTTTGCAAGAAGCCAACATTGTCTTGTAAAACGGTATAAACGTAGTACTAGGTACTTACGTGTTCGGATAGTCCGACGACCGAATTTACTGCCAACATATCCGGGGATCTCATGGGTCGCTTCCCAAAGATTCACCGATGACGTATGGCTCGCACTCTAAATTTATCTGGGATTAATTAGAAGAGAGAGAGAGAATTAATCTGGGATTAATTACAGAGATATTTTATCTAGGATAAAATATCCATTAAATAGAGATAACGATTAATTTGGAATTAATCGATTAATTAATATATTCGTTATATTAAACGAAATTGGATTTCGACGCGGAATTAAAATTAGATTTTAATTCGGGCGATTGAGTAATTTAGAATTAATTCGTTAGCGACGTGAATAGTGATTTCGCTAGGCATAATCATTTAATTACATCGCAACGGAAAATTCGTTAATTTGGAATTAGTAAACCCGAGCCCGAGATTATTTGCGAGCGCATTCGCATTTTGAATTCGAGTGTGGCACGCAAGTCAAATCAAGCTTCAAATCGCTAGTCGCATCAAGCGTCAAATCATTAGTCACTTTGAGTGATGTGACAACATGTCACTTGATTTGATAGATTGATGGATTGATGGGAGTTGATGGAAAGCATTTAATTGCTTGACTTTTTTGTAAATCAAAAGTGGTATATGGTAAATGGATTTTAGAAATCAATTATTATTACATTTTTTCCATCTCTCTCACACAACTCTTCTCTCCAATTTTTATTTCTTCTCTCACGCCCAAGGGCCCGAAAATTCTTCTGTTTCTGCACAAAGCCGAGACAGTGAAGGGAAGCAAGTGTGATGATTTTTCGGAAAAATCATCGAGAGCTAGCACTCCGAGAGACATGCGAATGTGATAGGGAAGTCCACCCATGAGCATGGAAGTTTATCACAAAGCTTGGAGCTTGATGGAGGACCTCCAATGGCCGAAAATAGTGAGCAAACTCACTGCCACTGCCGAGCAGTGCAAAGAGGAGAAAATCAGATTTTGTTGCCTCCCGCGTCGCTCAACCGATCGATGTGAGTATTCCACAACTCCCTTGATTTGTATTCGCACTTATTTCATGCTTGTTTTATGATCTTGGGACCTTAGCAAACACCAACAGGTGGCACTTGCTCTTTTACCAAATAAAAGGTGTTTTAGGCACTTTGCCTAATAAACTAGATTCGTAGACATCATTTGAATTAGAATCAAATCCGTCCTAGTATCCATTCTTCGAAAGTATGGATATACGAGTCTTGTTTAATGTGTCCCAGACAACAATGTCACTTTTAAGTCTCAACAGATTTATAAGTTTGAGCTTTTGTTTGTCATATTATATGTTTGAGATTCATTTATATTCTAAATATAAATACTGTTATTCACATCTAATGTGCTTATCTCAATATCATCTTTATAAAAAAAACACTTAGTGTTCTAGAATATAAAGGTATACCCGCAACGGGTTAAACTAGATACATAGATAATATTCCTAGTCAATCTAGATACATTATAACAATCTCCTAATTTAAGTACATGCCTAAATGGCAGTTCCAAAACTTAGGTTTCTACGGCCAAAACAACGACTCATGTCCTGTTTCCGACTCATAGGTCGATCTCAACTGAAGCCAGTCTCCTGCTAATCAGCAGATCCCGCACATCAGTACATATATTTATGTACCACTTCCAGTATCTAAAATCCAATTTTAAAACCAGCAGTGGACATGTTTATAACAAACATACCTGAAGTCGGAGCCTTGCCCGTCTTCACTTCCTTCATGTATGCCTTTGTCCATATGACAGTCACGCTTCCAGTGACCCCGTTTGCCACAGTTTAGGCAGACATCTTGGGATATGTCCTTTGTCTTCCTAGAAGACTGTGTCGATTTTTCCTTTGCCTCTATTTCATATCCCTAGAAGCCTTCGACCAAGCCTTGGCATTTTGGGATGTTGAAGTAAGATGCGCCTTACGCTTCTTGCCCTTTTGCAAGCTCTGGTTGTGTCTCCTTGAGCATAGCTATTAACTCTCCAAGAGTTTTCTTTTGCAATAAGTACTTCTAAGATCTAAGAATATATATATGAAGATCCTTTAATTTCAATATCATACTATAAGGATCTAATCCTTAGTTCTGAAAAAGAAATTAAGGAGCCTTTGCGGCAAGCATAAAGGATTGAGCACTAAAGTTTTCATCACGATGAGTCTTCCAAAGCTCATGCTTTACTATTTGCTCAACTCCGGGCTTAGGCCCGAGAGGTCGCTCTATCAAATAGAGTAACTTCTGAACTCGTAGGACTATCCTGAGATTCATTTCCCAATATGAAAATTAAAGCCGTAAAAGATATTTTTCACCTAGGATTATGTTATTTGACGCTAATCTTTCAAGTCATCTTGATTGCTATAGTCCAACTATCCAATCAACGATTTTAGGTACAATCTAATGTAATGATTACTATATTTTAACTATATAATCAACTATAATTGATCGGTTACATTCAAATGTATTGATTACTATAGTCCAACTATATAACCAACTATAAATAAAGTAGTTTGAATATAGTCCAACTGTTCAATTAAAATAACAATTGAATATTATTCCAACTAATATATATAATTTTTTAATGACGAAAAATGAAATGAGCACGTATTGGCAAGTATCTAAACGAAATTGTAAATTTAATACTTGCCTCCCACTATTTTTCAGTGAGCCTCTAACCCTCTGTGGAGTACTCGGGAAACCTAGTTTCCTAGTGGGCTAGGATCCCGTTAAATAACGCACAACCTTGACTTTGGCCAACACGTTGTATGAAACTTAACTAGGTAGATCTCTAAGATCAATTGGATCCCATCCAATTCCTAGATCCAGTAGGTGGACCTCCAAGTCTGAAACATATATCCAATATATGCCAATATATCTGATATATTCCCTAACCTTTTTCCTCTGAATCAACTAAGCCTTGGCTTTGGCTCAACAAGCTTAATGAAACCAGTTAAGCGTGACCCATTGACAGTGGGAAAGCTTTGTAATTGAGGCCGATGAACAAGAAGTGACCTTGACTTTGGCCAAAAAATCACAACTTGCCCAAGACGTACGATATGGAAAAAAGCTTTCGTGATTCAAACACATTCGCGATGGACAAGGGTCTTGAATTTGGCCAACAAACCAATGCCAATCTTGGATCTTGAGAGAGAATCACTCAATGGAAGGAAAAAACGCTTAATATAAAATGAGGGTTTTGTCACAATTTGGAAACCAATTTATTATCTTTAATTAGGTCTCAGCATACACCCTTAAACAAGCATTCTAAAAGCATAATAAGGCGCGAATAAATAATAATGATATGCGGATGGATATTTAACAAATTGTTCCTAGAACAAATCTCTCACTTTCCTCTCCCTGGCTAGCACAATTCTAACTTCTACCCAATTACATAATACAATAAAGAAACCTCATTAACATTGAGGGGAATTGGTGAGAAGAGAATTACAAAGAGTCAAGAGATAAAGGCTGGACAAGCATGTCCAATTTAATAAATTCTATATTTATTACAACAATTTCCAAAATTGCCCTCACCCATCTAATATCCATCTGATGTACATTTTTCATACAATACATCCATGTATTCACACAAAGGATGTTATTCAATCAATCTAATCCAATTAATTAATCTTTGAATTAAGTGATCATCCAATGTTCAAACAACGATTTGATTTGTGCGAGTCCAACTCGTTTAAGAATAAGTACTCAAAGTACGAATTCTTGAATTATATCGAACTACAATTTTAAATCCGATTTAATTTGTATTCAATACTAATTCATATTTAATTATAAATTAAATAATTACACTTTATTAATGTGCCTTTACTACTTAGATTCTAAATCTAATCTTAATGGGTCTCAAAGGCCAATTTAACATCCAATGTCAATTTAATTAAAGTCCAATGGGCTTTCAATTAATTTCTTAAGGCATGGACTTTGGCAACCAAAGCCCAATAAGGAATCACCCTTTGCCATAAAATTAATTTTGGCCCATTAGGCCCAATTAATTATTTAAAGACCCATTTATTATATTTGGACTTAACGGAATGATTTTAGGCCCAATTTCGATCCAATCCAATTGTCCTAAACCAACTTGGCCCAACCAAGTCCATAAAGCCCAAATGTAACATCAATAGCCGAATTCCAAATTGAAGCCTAATTTATTAAATTCCAATATTCCAAATATCACAATTTTTTAATTAAAGTGTAAAGCCATAATTAATTAGTTAAATTAACATTTCCAAAATACCAATTTACCTAATTAATCATGTTTAATCATTTTCAATTCATGTCCAACACAATTGAAGCAAAATAAATCTCCAACATGCTCTTCAAGCTCACGTCAATTAGGCACTTTTATATCCAATTTTGATTTCGATCCAATTAAATCACAAATCAATATACTCATGTATTTTAAATACATCCAATGGTCTAAAATCAAAAAATCACCATGAGCTACATGGGTCCAAGTATTCGGCCATGTCATCAAATTTGGGGAAAACTAATCTAATCAGTTTTTCTCAAAATTAATCATGCATAACTCTAAGTTATCATAATCTAAGCATAACCAAACATTCAATTTGAAGAAATCATGCTCAAATCACAAAATCCCCAAAATAAAGTCTATGAACCCTAAAATATTTCATGCTTAAAATTGGCTCTGATACCATTGTTGGGTTCTCTTAGAACATGCCAAGGATATATTAAGCATAAAATTGTGTGAATTAACAAAGTAAGTTGCGGAAATATACTCACTTTGATCGGCTAAGGGATGTAGAGAATACAAAAATTTCGAACCTTTGTGTAGTGCTCCAAGCTTCTCTTTGTATGAATAGTGAACTCCAAGCTTTGATTTTTTAAATTCCAAACTCAAGGGGATAGTTTCCCTATCACCTTTGTTGACTTTTTTAATGTGCTAGCTTCCAAGACTTTTGAATCAAAAAAATCATCAAATATGAACCATTGGTTCACGCCATTTTGGAGAGAAAGAGAGGAAGTGGTTCGGCCTTGGTGAGGAAAAGAGAGAGTGAATGTTGTATTTTGATTTTCAAAATCAAGTAACCTAATACCAATTTTCAAAAGTTATTAAAAGGTCTTTCACACATCAATAAAATAAGCTTGTGCGTTATACAAACAAACAACTACTAACAACTTCCATCAACCAAAAGGTGATGAGATTGACTAGTGATGCGACTTGATGTGGGCCCCACTTTAATTTAAAATCCGAGTAGGCCCGCAAAACACATATCGGGCTCGGGTTCGTTAATTCTGAATTAACGAATTTTCCGTTGCGACTTAATTAAATCAAATTTAATAAATAATAATGCCTCGCAAAATTATTACGAAAGTCGTTTGTGAATTAATTCTAAATTAATTCGTTCGCCCAAATTAAAATCTAATTTTAATTCCGCTTTGAAATCTAATTTCATTTAATATATCGAATATATTATTTTAATCCATTAATTCCAAATTAATCGTTCTCTCTCTCCAAATCGAATTTTATCCCAGATAAATTCTTACCGTAATTAATCCTAGATTAATTTTCTCTCTCTTATAATTAATCTCAGATTAATTCTGTTCGAGGCATACGTCATCGGTGAATCTTCGGGAAGCGACCCATGAGATCCCTGGATATGTTGGCAGTAAATCACTATCGAACACTTGCGTACCTCATACCACTTTCTTACCGATTTACAAGACATGATTGGCTTCTAGCAAAGCACCGTGCCTACCCAATTCTCCAGAAATATTCTTTTAAGGAATATATAATCTTTGTCAGGCGTAGTATACGTAGTATTGCGTATTACGATCCAGTATCGATATCACATGCTAGGCCTAGGGCTGGAATAGTGTCTGCCCCGTACGAAGCATATATCGGATCTCTGGTAACTAGTCTCTATAATCGGATAATCATGACCTAGTCATATTATCCCGATGACTGCAGTACATAAGAGTACCAGTTCCGTATCCTACGGATCATTATCTCCATATGACTGAAGTGATACTTCCATCTTGACATTGTTGGTTATTATCTAGGTCCCAAGATCAAACAAAACATGAAAACGTTGTGTGAACACACCAACGGAGATAGCGGAATACTCACATCGATCGGTTGAGTCGATTTGAAGACGAACAAAGCCACAAAACTCACTGCCAAGGGCGCCAACTGTGTGCAGTTCACTGCCTTCAAAAACAGAATTTTGAGATGACAAACGGAGCTCCAAGCCTCGTCCGACGGATCCCGGCTCATGGGCGAACCTCCCTACCACCTTCGCAAGTCTCGTAGTGTGCTAGTACTTGCGGTTTTTGCCACAAAAACCCAACTCTTGGCTTCCCTATTCACGCCAAAATTGGTTCAAAACCAGTCCACATTTTTCAGTTTGGGCGTGAGGAGAAGAGAGAAAAAGAGAGAGAAGAAAGTTGTAAAATGTGTTGGTTAAAGCATTTTCCAAAATGCCTTTTCATATTTTCAATTAAAAAATATATTAAAACAATTACAATTGATTAATTAAAACCAAAAGTAAAAGCTTTTTTCCCTCCAAACACTATTCCAACAACTCACATCACTATTCAAATGTCACTTTAATAAAGTGACTTGATGTAAGTCTTTCAATCAATCAACTCAATCACATCAATCAATCACATCACTCAAAGTGACATTTGATTTGACGCTTGATGTGACGAATGATTTGACGCTTGATGTGACTTGCGTCGCCGCACTCGAATTCAAAATACGAATGCGCTCGTAATCACACTCGGGCTCGGGTTCGCTAATTCCAAATTAATGATTTTTCCGTCGCGTCGTAATTAAATGATTACGCCTAGCGAATTCACTATTTACGTCGCTAACTAATTAATTCTAAATTAATTCGTTCGCCGGAATTAAAATCTAATTTTAATTCCGCGTCGAAATCTAATTTCGTTTAATATATCGAATATATTAATTTACCGATTAATTCCAAATTAATCGTTATCTCTCTCTAGACGATATTTTATCCTAGATAAAATATCTCCGTAATTAATCCTAGATTAATTTTCTCTCTCTTCTGTATAATCCCAAATTATTCAAGAGTGCGAGTTGTGCGTCATCGGTGGATTATCGGGAAGCGACCCATGAGATCCCCGGATAAGTTGGCAGTAAATACGGTCATCGGAGTATCCGAATCACGTACGTACCAAGTACTACGGTTTACCGATTTACGAGACAAGGTCGACTCCTAGCAAAGCACCAAGTCTACCCAATTCTCCGGACATATCCATTTAAGAATATTAAGATCTGTATCAAGCGTAGTCTACCATTGTATTGTGTGTATCGGCCCAGTATCGGATAGTCACGTGCTAGGGCTGGGGCTGGATAAGTGTCTACCCCGTCCGAAGCACATATCAGATGTCTGGTAACATAGTCTCTATAATCGGATATTTATGACCTAGTCACAATATCCCGATTGGTTGCGCAACACTCAAGAGCACTAGTACCGTATCCTGCGTGACATCATATCCACTATGACTGAAGTGATACTTCCGTCTCGACATCACACCCAATACACTACGACTCTCTGATAAACCCAGAAGTGGTGTACGCAGAACCGGTTAAAGCCCTGTACCACCAAGACCAAAGTCTATCGATTATCGCAAGTATTAGCGATGCAAGTCTCAGGTTAAGACTATACACACCTACCTTGATTTCGGCCTCCCATAGACACATAGTCATAATACCAATGGGATTCCGAGGGGTCTATCCAGAGCGAAGCTGTTTCCCGTACCATCGGTGAAACACGACCTCCTATCGCACTTGCATAAGTATCCGATACTTATATATATGAGAACTATGCCATTGTGCCCTCACAACGCACACAAGTGCAATACTAGCCTATTCCGCATTATCGATGTCCAGTCTCGATAATACTCCGGCTAGGGATATTTAATGATTAATCCTTCGGGGACTGATACTGTCTCATATCATTCTCAGTCCAGGAACTAATCATAGGGACCTCTCTTCATTTATATATCTATGGTGATCTAATCACAAATGATGAGAGTGCAATTTCCTTGTCACATAGTTAATTTGTTACAACAACACAATGATCTGTGCAAATAGTGACGCTATTGGTCATTTTGTCCAACAATCTCCCACTTGGCACATAGCCAGTCACTCAAGTGTCCCACACCCGAACTATGTACGGTTCGCTCAAATTATTGAGGAAAAGGTTTTCGTCAGCGGATTTGTTTGATTATCGTTTGACGCGATTTATACGATCATCACATCGCCACGATGTATGATCTGAACGAATCAGATGATATGGAAGTATATATCTAATTCCTTAGTCTGTGCTGACGCCTAGCTCAGCTGCTAACAGAACTATATCCAATCTAATTAGATTTATTTTCGATCCCAAAGACTTCTATTGCTGCCTCAGCTGCAGCAATAATCCGCATTTGTCGTTTATTCGGCAACAGTTATCTTGCTTGGAATATTTCCAACTCACTGTCCCGTTATTCAAACTTTATAGTACCGTAGTATTTAATTGTTTGGAAACTTGCAGCAGTGATCCCAGTCACTTCAAGTTCTCATTCTTCATAGTTTAAGATAGCATCTTTAGTTCTCTGAGATACTAACAGATGTTCTTAATATCAATTCAGTGAGTGTCACTTGGATTGACCTGATTGTGACTCCATATGCTCGAAGCGTATGAGACACCCTATCAAGTACATTTTAAATGTACAATTTCCCAGAGAGTGTTAACAACTCCAAATCTATCCCAGTAGATCTTTATTCCTTGAATAAAGGTTGTTACTCCCCAGAATTCTACGGAGAATTTCTATGAAAGCCAAGCTTTCAACAATTGCTTTATGGGAATTTAACTGTCAGTGCGCTCTCCCACTAACCTCCTTATATACACAAGAATTATTTCGTTTTAAGTCAAATCATAAACCATTATGATTATTTCAAAACGACAGTTCCAAGAACCTTATGCTTGCATTAATCCAAACATGGATCGAATAACCTGCAAACCTTGTTTGTCGGTTATACAAAATCGTCAGGATGTTGTAAACATCCTCCAAAAGGTTTCCTTTTCAGGAAAGCGATTTTGATCTACAAATGACACATTTCATAAATGAAATACGCAGTTATCAACAAACATCTTCAAAATGGATTTACCATGGCAACAGGTAAAAGGTTGAACCTTTATTAACACAATGTTGATAACGATACCTTTCCGTCAAAAGCCCAGCTTTGTACGTTGGTATGTTGCCTTCCATGTATGTCTTCCTTGAAGACGTTTAATGTATCAATAGGCACAATGCCTTGTGGTACAACAACTAGCATTTAAAATAGTTGTTATACATGGAATCCATTTCGGACTCATGGCAATTTGCCATAATAGGGAGTCGATACCTCGTATCACTTCCTCAAAACGTAGTCGGTGGATAAACCTTCATAAGATTGACATCTTTATGAGGTTAGATCAGAAACCCATACCCTAGGTTGTTTTCTGACTCTATCCGATCTACTAGTTTCTTGTGTATTTGAAGATTAATGGTATAGATTCATCATAGATGAACTATTTGTGTTCCATTAAGGACTTCGTGCCTTGAACAGTATTACTCCGATTTTCATCGAGTATCACTATCCTCCCACTGACCACTGCATATCGGTATTCCTCTCAGGAAAAACCGCATGGTGAGCAACAATCACATTGTTCTCATATGAGATTTACAAGTACTATACTTAAGGTTTCCCTTAGGATAACCTATATTGGCACTTATCCAATTTGGGTCCTTAGTTTGGTATTATCCAAACGTTATGCCTGGCATACCCAAATTATCAGGAATGAGAAACCTCGTTTCTTCCCTGTTCATATCCTACATGACATCTGTCAAACAGATTTATATGGAACCTTATTCTAAATAAGTTTTGCACTGTTAATACATATCCTATTGAAGGAAACAGTAGCTCAGAGCGACTCGTGATAAACCTTATCATGTCCAACAAAATTCGGTTTTAGTTCGGACACACCGTCTAACTGACGTGTCTCGGGAGGAGTCCTCATATGAAAGAATACCGTACTCTTTCATGTACGTATGAAACTTACTGCTTAAGTATTTTTCCATTACGGTCTTACCGTGGCAGAATAATACTATAGCCGATCTGTTTATTTTCTTCGTGTCGAAACTTCAAAAGTTTCCGATCTGTGTTCTTCAAAAGAAACACATAACCATAACGTGATGCTACATCCGTCAAGGTCACGAAATATTCATGTTCACATCTAGTCTAGCTAGATATGGGCCCACTTACTTCACCATGAATAGGGCTAACAGATCGGTGGCCCTTATACTATTACCAAGTAAATAGTATTTTAGGTACTTTACCTTATAAACTAGATTCGCAGACCTTATTTGAATAGTCAAATCAGTCCTAGTACCCACTCTTCAAAAGTGTGGATATACGAGTCTCGTTTAATTGTGTTAGACAACAATGCCACAAATAAGTCTCTATTGATCAAATCAATTTGAGCTATTTATTTGTCATTTTTATATGTTTGAGATTTTATTATATTCAAAATATAAACTCTGTTATTTACATCTAATGTATTTATCTCAGTATCATCTTTATATAATAAAACACTTAGTGTTCTAGAATATAAAGGTTTTATCCGCAATGGATTAAACACTGATATAGAGATAATGTCTCTAGTCAAACTAGTTACATTATAACAGTTCCTAATTTAAGTACATACCCGAAGGGTAGTTCCTAAACTTAGGTATCTACGGTCGAAACAGCGACTTTCGTCCCGTTTCCGATTCGCAGAGAAATCTCGGCTTGAAGTCAGTATCCAGCTCATAGCGGATTCTGAACATCAATACATATATTTTATGTACCACACTGAGTATTTAAAATCCAATTTCAATACTAGTAGTGAACATAACTTTGACAAATATTTTAAAGTCAGAGCCTCGCCCTTTCTTTAATTCCTTCGTGTCTTCCATATCCAAATGGTAGTCACTTTGGGATATGTCAATTAACTTTTCAATATTTCACAAACCTTTGGCCAAGCCTTGGGTTTCGGAATATCGAAACGATGTGCACCTTGTGCGACATGCCCAATTGCAAACTTTGACTTTTCACCTCTAGAATAGTCAAATCAATTCTCTAAGAATTATTAATTGCAATTTAATACTTTTAAATCTAAAGATAGATTTATGATAAGTATATTAATTAAGCACTAAAGTTATCATCACATAAATCTTCCAAATATTTTATGCTCTACTTATTTGCTTAATTATGGGCCTTAACAAGTTATTTTATCCAATAAAGTAACCTATTATTAATTCCCAATAAAATTAAATCATTTAAAACATTTAATCCAAGGATTATATATTTTAAATATTCAACTTTTCAATTCTTTCTTGATTTCAATAGTCCAATTATTTAATCAATTTAATAAGGTACTATTTATTATAATGATTACAATAATCCAATTATTTAATCAACTATAATTTTAATTCAATTATATTGATTACTATAATCCAATTATAAAATCAACTATATATTGAATGAGTTTGTATATAGTCCAACTATATATATTTTTAAAACAACATAAAATATTAGTCCAACTAATACTTTTGATTAATATGACGAGTAAAATATAGATGAGCGCGTTTAGCGAGTATTCGAACGAATGTTGGAAATTCAATACTTGCCTCCCACTATTTTTCGTCGAGCCTCTAACCCTCTGTCGAGTACTCGGGAAACCGTGTTTCCTAGTGGGCTAGGATCCCGTTAAATATCACACAATCTTGACTTTGGCCAACAAATTGTATGATAATTAACTAGGTAGATCTCAAAGATCAATTGGATCCCATCCAACTCCTAGATCCAGTAGGTGGACATCCAAGTCCCAAACATATATCTTATATATGCCTATATATCGAATATATACCCTAACCTTTTTCCTCTGAATCAACTAGGCCTTGGCTTTGGCACAACAAACCTAGTGATCCCAGTCAAGCGCAGACCCATTGACATGGAAGCTTCGTAATCAATGTCAATGGACAAGAAGTGGTATTGACTTTGGCCAACAAACCACAACTTGGACACGACACCGATATGGAACAAAGCCTCGTGATTAAAACACATCTTCGACGGACAAGGGCTTGACTTTGGCCAACAACCCCTGCCAATCTCGGATCTTGAGCAAGAATCACTCAATGGAAGGAAAATAAACGCTTGATATTTAACGAGGGTTTTTCGCGTGCAAATTGGCTACCAATTTAATTATCTTTGTTAAGGTCTCATCATCATACACCCTTAAACATGCATTCTAAATACATAATAAAACGAGTATGAAAATAAATAATAATGATATGCGGATGGATACTTTACACATTGATCCTAGATCAAATCTCTCCATTTCTCACTCAAGCTAGCACTTGTATTACTTCTACCCATTACACTACACTTCTAAAGAAACCTCATTTACATGGAGGGGAATAGGTGAGAAGAGAATACAAAGAGAATAAAGGTGATAAGGCTGGACACGCAGGTCCAATTTAATAAATCGAATTTATTACAACAATTTCTAAAATTGCCCACCCATCTAATATCCATCCGATATACATTATACATTCAACACAACCACGTATTCACACACATAAGCATGCTATCAATCAATCTAATCAAATTAATTAATCTGATAATTAAGTGATCATCCAATGTTCAAACAACGATTTGATTTTGTTCGAGTCAAACTCGTTTTTGCGAATAAGTACTTAAAGTACGAATTCTTGAATTAAATTAAACTACATCATTAAATCAAATTTAACATGTACTTAATACTAATTCACTATTCAATTCCAAATTAAACATTACACTTTATTTAATAAACCTTTTACGATTTAAATTCCAAATTTAATCGTAACGCGTCTCAAAGACCGATTAACGTCCAACGTCAATTCAATTAAAGTCCAATGGGCTTTTAATTGATTTCTTAAGGCGTGGACTTTTGGTCAACTCGGGTCAAACCGATAACCAAAGTCCAATCCGGGATTTACCCCATAAGCCCATAAATCAATCTTGGCCCATTAGGCCCAATTGAACTTTAAAGGTTCATTAGTCGCATTTGGGCTTTATGGTTAAGGTTTTGGGCCCAATTGGATCCAATCCATTTGGCCTAAACCCAACTTGATAAACTCAAGCCCAATAGGCCCAAATACAACATTAGAAGCCCAAATCCAATTTAAGCCTAAATAATTAAATTTCATGAATCCAATTCCGCAATTTAATTACCTAAAGTGCATTATATGATTAATCAACTAAATCAACATTTCCAAAACACCATATTAGTCCAATTAATCATGCTCATTATCATTATCATATGTCCAACACATAAATGAAAAAATCAAACCCATTTACATGCTTCTTTAGTCTCGGCCAAGGAAGGATTTCACATCCGATTTGGTTTCAATCCAATCAAACCCACAATCGACATTAAATCAACATCCTAAATGATTTCATACACATCCAATGTTCATAAAATCAAAAATCCAAGACATTTAAGGGAATACACCAATTCGGCCAACATGAGAATTTTGGGGATTTATGTTCAATTCAAAGTACAATCCAATTGACCATAAATTAACATCATCCTACATGATTCTAACTTATCAAATGAACCAAAATCAAAAATTCCATGGATTCCAAATCAACAATACATTCGGCCAACACCATCAAATTGGGGAAAATTGTTCCAAACACATTTTCTTGAAATTGATCAAATCAATCTTCAATACAACAACATTTAAACATGCTCAATCATCCAATTTCATAAAATCATGCTCAAATCCAAAATACCCAATTTTAAGCCCTACATTTTTCATGCTTGAACCTAAGCTCTTGATGCCATTGTTGGTTATTATCTAGGTCCCAAGATCAAACAAGACATGAAAACATTGTGTGAACACACCAACGGAGATAGCGGAATACTCACATCGATCGGTTGAGTCGATTTGAAGACGAACAAAGCCACAAAACTCACTGCCAAGGGCGCCAACTGTGTGCAGTTCACTGCCTTC
This sequence comes from Zanthoxylum bungeanum, assembly GCA_019454045.1. Classification (NCBI taxonomy): domain Eukaryota; kingdom Viridiplantae; phylum Streptophyta; class Magnoliopsida; order Sapindales; family Rutaceae; genus Zanthoxylum; species Zanthoxylum bungeanum. The sequence goes on along the minus strand of SKCR01007816.1, from coordinate 694,110 downwards.
AAAAACAGAATTTTGAGATGACAAACGGAGCTCCAAGCCTCATCTGACGGATCCCGGCTCATGGGCGAACCTCCCTACCACATTCGCAAGTCTCGTAGTGTGCTAGCACTTGCGGTTTTTGCCACAAAAACCCAACTCTTGGCTTCCATATTCACGCCAAAATTGGTTCAAAACCAGTCCACATTTTTCAGTTTGGGCGTGAGGAGAAGAGAGAAAAAAAAGAGAGAAGAAAGTTGTAAAATGTGTTGGTTAAAGCATTTTCCAAAATGCCTTTTTATATTTTCAATTAAAAAATATATTAAAACAATTACAATTGATTAATTAAAACCAAAAGTAAAAGCTTTTTTCCCTCCAAACACTGTTCCAACAACTCACATCACTATTCAAATGTCACTTTAATAAAGTGACTTGATGTAAGTCTTTCAATCAATCAACTCAATCACATCAATCAATCACATCACTCAAAGTGACATTTGATTTGACGCTTGATGTGACGAATGATTTGACGCTTGATGTTACTTGCGTCGCCGCACTCGAATTCAAAATACGAATGCGCTCGCAATCACACTCGAGCTCGGGTTCGCTAATTCCAAATTAACGATTTTTCCGTCGCGTCGTAATTAAATGATTACGCCTAGCGAATTCACTATTTACGTCGCTAACGAATTAATTCTAAATTAATTCGTTCGCCCGAATTAAAATCTAATTTTAATTCCATGTCGAAATCTAATTTCGTTTAATATATCGAATATATTAATTTACCGATTAATTCCAAATTAATCGTTATCTCTCTCTAGACGATATTTTATCCTAGATAAAATATCTCCGTAATTAATCCTAGATTAATTTTCTCTCTCTTCTGTATAATCCCAGATTATTCAAGAGTGCGAGTTGTGCGTCATCGGTGGATTATCGGGAAGCGACCCATGAGATCCCCAGATAATTTGGCAGTAAATACGGTCGTCGGAGTATCCGAATCACGTACGTACCAAGTACTACGTTTTACCGATTTACGAGACAAGGTCGACTCCTAGCAAAGCACCAAGTCTACCCAATTCTCCGGACATATCCATTTAAGAATATTAAGATCTGTATCAAGCATAGTATACCATTGTATTGTGTGTATCGGCCCAGTATCGGATAGTCACGTGCTAGGGCTGGGGCTGGATAAGTGTCTACCCCGTCCGAAGCACATATCAGATGTCTGGTAACATAGTCTCTATAATCGGATATTTATGACCTAGTCACAATATCCCGATTGGTTGCGCAACACTCAAGAGCACTAGTACCGTATCCTGCGTGACATCATCTCCATTATGACTGAAGTGATACTTCCATCTCGACATCACACCCAATACACTACGACTCTCTGATAAACCCAGAAGTGGTGTACGCAGAACCGGTTAAAGCCCTGTACCACCAAGACCAAAGTCTATCGATTATCGCAAGTATTAGCGATGCAAGTCTCAGGTTAAGACTATACACACCTACCTTGATTTCGGCCTCCCATAGACACATAGTCATAATACCAATGGGATTCCGAGGGGTCTATCCAGAGTGAAGTTGTTTCCCGTACCATCGGTGAAACACGACCTCCTATCGCACTTGCATAAGTATCTGATACTTATATATATGAGAACTATACCTTTGTGCCCTCACAACGCACACAAGTGCAATACTAGCCTATTCCGCATTATCGATGTCCAGTCTCGATAATACTCCGGCTAGGGATATTTAATGATTAATCCTTCGGGGACTGATACTGTCTCATATCATTCTCAGTCCAGGAACTAATCATAGGGACCTCTCTTCATTTATATATCTATGGTGATCTAATCACAAATGATGAGAGTGCAATTTCCTTGTCACATAGTTAATTTGTTACAACAACACAATGATCTGTGCAAATAGTGACGCTATGGGTCATTTTGTCCAACAGACATCACACCCAATACACTACGATTCTCAGTATACCCAGAAGAGGCGTACACATAACCTGTTAAAGCCTCAGACGACCAAAACCAAAGTATACATCACACCCAAGTATTAGCGATGCAAGTCTCAGGTTAAGACCAAATACACCTACCCTGATTCAGATTCCCATAGACACACAGTCATACTACCAATGGGATTCCAAGGGGTCTATCCAGAGCGAAGCTATTTCTGTACCATCGGTAAACAGAACCTCCTATTACACTTGCATGAGTATCCAATACCCAAATATATGAGAACTATGTCGTTACGCTTCCATAACACGCACAAGTGTAATACTAGTCTATTCCGCATTATCGATGTCTAGTCTCGATAATACTATGACTAGGGATATTTAATGATTAAACCTTACGTGGATTAATACTGTCTCATATCTTATTAATCTGATACTAATCATATGGACTTTTATCATTTATATATCCCGGTAATCCAATTACAAATGATAAAAGAGCAATTTCCTTTGTCACATAGTTAATTTGTACAACAACACCATGTTCTGTACAAATAGTGATGCTATGGGTCATAATTGTCCAACAGAGGTCATAACATACGTATAATCCCTCTGTCACAGGTATTCAGATTATTCCAGAGATATAGATGTAAACGTCAAATCTCTATAGATATAATCACATCGACGTTTCCATTAGAAATCCCTTAATAACACTTAGAACTGATTTCTACAGTGTACCACGGGCATATGGATTCAACAGATTGGTGATTTCATATTGAATACCTATGCTCTGTACACAGATCTGACGAATCCTTTCTTGATACACACAGGATATCCTGAGCATCAGTCCACACCTAACAAACAGGCGGAGGTCTGATTAAATAGATCGGTGACGTGACTGCCATCTAAGTGTGGAGGATAACTCATATATCCACAATGATATCTCAAGTCAAAGAATCACTATACTTCCTCAACCCGAGAAGATTCTTATTGATGGTGGTGTACCATCCATTAAGAATCTTTGGTGAGCCGTTCAGTGTTTATCCGCTATAAACACATGCACGTCTATACGAATCTCAAAGACTCATGGTTCATTGAGAAACCATCGGAATCCAAGATTCCAATATACGACATGTACCAGTCTCAACGGGTTAACTTTACTGACCAAGGATTGTAAACCTTGACCATGAACTATCTAAGAATGACAACGTCATGATATAACTCAATATCAGTTGCGACACTGTTGCAACAGTATAATAACTAATCATTTTAAGGTCTGTTACGACTTTACCATATAAAATAGGATGTTATATAAAAGAAACTGTTTATTTTATTCATAATAAAATGTTACATTAGTATTTACAAGGAAATACATAATATAGTTGGCGCTTAGAGTACCAACCCTAACAAGCTGTGTGTTGGAAATTGTCTTGGTTTACACCAACGACAAAACAGTTCATGACTATGGGTCACTGGTTTGCCAAGTAAATCCGATGGTCATTCACTAGGAAAGGTTCAAGGCGAAAGCTACCTATTTCGATGCCGTTTTATTTCACGGAAACTCTCTTAAGTGTCTGCATCAATATTAGAGAATTGTGGGGGATTGTTATAAATTCTCTAATATATATAGTATTAGAGTAGGAGAGACATATCCCTTAAGTAGTGTCTTATGGGAAAGGCACAATGATGAATGGACATGTCCTCTAAATTGGAAGGATGAGTCTCTAGGCTTCAAAAGACATAAGGGAATGGGTATAACCCTTATGAAGGTTATACCCCAAACCAAAGGGTACCCTCAAAGGCACCCTTCCTTGCATATATAAAGAGGCCTTGAGGGTTCACTCTAATATATAGAAAGATTTACAAGTTTTCCATTGTCTAAGAGAGCTTTTTTTGAGTTAAGAGAGAGTTTCCACCATTTGTCCTTGTTCAATTTGTTGTGAAAGGAGTGCCCCTTCTACAAGAAGCATCCAAGTGATCCTGGGAGAACGTTAGCCACAAAACAATTCGTAGAGTACCGAGGCGAGACTAATAAGTTCTTAAGGACAGAGACAACTCGACTTGGACCAAGTTTGATCATCATCTTCTACATTTTCAAGTTTTTTCTAAGTTTTATGGTTTATGTTTAATGTGGCATGTTATTGTACAATTTATTGAATTTAGCATGTTAATTTCGTTTAATGACACTTATTTGCCAACATATACTTATTTATTAGTCTTTATATATCTATTCTCTTTTATTTATTTAATAAATCTTATATATTTATTTATTATTATTATTTATTGTGTTTATTTATATAACACTACTTATGAAATAAAATAATTAAATCAAAAAATAATTAAATAAGTAAAAGAGAAAAAAATAAATGGGATACAAAATAAAAGAATCAAATCAAAAAATAAGATAAAATAATAAAAAAATTAAATTAAAAAGTAAAATAATGAAATAAAATTATTAAATCAAAAAAATAAATAAATTTTTAAAGCAGTATGAGTATTATTATCATTTAAAAATAAAAAAATAAAATTAATTTAGTTAAATCAATTAATTACATTAAAAAAATTTAGGTTTGTTATTTGTTTAAATGTGAAAGGGTTTTATAGAGATAGAGAAGGTGGAGAAAAACAGTCATCTTTCTTGAATGATGCGCAAAAATTCTAAACCCAGAATGAATGAAGGTGATGATAAAGTCCAGCTCTCTCTCTTTTTTATTTTTCTCTCTCCGTGGAAATTTTAGGTACCATATGGTTAGCAATTGGACACTATTAGTTTTCATGTATCAATCTCTTGACTTGATATGTTTCTACTTTCTACCATTTATGGCTTATTAGCCAGGTAGTTAGAAAAATTTTAAAATATCACGGTGGTATCCAATTATCTATATAATAATTTTAATAATATATTAATTATGTGTGATAAATTATTAAAATTATATCAAATTATCACTAATTATATTAAATATAAATATAATTATACATGTAATATATTTATTAATTTATGATATTATATCAAAAAATTACTCCTTGACTTTGATATGTTTCTGCCGGTAATTAGCTGGTTAGATAGAAGGCAGCATCGTTATTTCAATTCCAGCTAAGGCTTAATTAGATTTTAAGTCCCAAGAAAATGTGATCACTTTAATGAAGTAGGTATCATATCCACTCTAATAAGTAAAAGTGATATAATATCCGTATTATGGAAACAATCTCCAATATATGATTTTCGAATCTTTAAAATATAATTTAAAAATCTCAAAATTTATGATTTTATTTTATATCATCATCAGTAATATTTTCTTTCTATTTTAATTTCATGTATTGCCTAAATAAATGCCTTTATGTAAATAATATAAAATAAATTCAACATTTTCTTTCATTATGCCCCTATTAGTAATATTCTCTTCCCTTTTTTTAATTTTTATTTTTTTTTTTGCCAATAATAGAAGTTTTGAGTGCTTTATTATTATTATTATTATTATTATTATTATTATTATTATTATTATTACTATTATTATTTTTAATTTTCTCCTATTTTAGTGGACTCTTGAAAAAAAAAATGATCTCTTAAATCTCCAACCAGTACCTTAATTCTCATTTTTTTGTGGTCTCTTAATTTTTTTAACCACTAAATCACCTCGTTGTTTTCTAAAAATTTCATGGATTTTTTGTGATAGTTCAATTTTTATTGGCATTGTCCGTAACAAAATAAGTTTAATTGATTTGTAATGAGTATTGAAGATCTCGGAGCAATTGGACAAATATTTGGACAAAATCTGATGGAATTATCCGAGTGATGTTCACTCTTTTGAATATGCCCGAAGATTTAGAGCTCCAATTGACATGAAGTCAGTTGTATTGGAAATTAGACTCGAATACGATCATGTACATATAAAGAACGCATGATTTGGCCAAGGGACGAGAAAGTTACAAGTGTTTTAAGTTGCAACTGAAAACCAGTCTGCGACCCTCGTTCGTGTGGCGTTCGTATTTTCGTTCGAACGTTTTGAGTTTGCGTTCGAAGTGTGTTCGAATGCCCATACATAAGTAGGATACTTTAGACACGTTTTAAAAGCCAAAATAATACTAGTAAACCCTTTTTCCTTTGCCCTACCTATATAAACAAATATTGAGCCACCTTCACAAGTATTGAAAACACATTTTTTGAGCCTAAACACATTCTTAGTTTTCAATCTTCTTGTTCTCACCTTGAAGATTTATTTGCTTTTCTTGTCTTCTTTGTTTGTGGTGAGATTGATCTTTGTTAAACCATCAACACATCAAAACCCAATTTCCTAAACTTTAAGAGTTCTCAAGGAGGAAGATTGGTAGTCGGAGTTCCAGCGTGCTTGCAGAGTTGATATACTCAGAGACTTCAGAGGTTCTGAAGAAACCGTGGGGTATGGGCTCGAGGAGTTCTTCGAGTTCTTGTAGTCTAGAGGTACTAAAGTCGGTGGAGTTGCCGCCATAGGTATTTTACCATCACTGTAAGTTTTTATCATATAGTGGATTTTGGGCTGGTAGCCGGGATATCCGAAGTGGTTTTTTTACTCGCACGAGTTTTCCACTTCGTCACCAAAATACTTGTGTTGATTTTGTATGGTTGTTATTTATTTTCTGCATTATTATTTATAGCTTAAACAGTTTGGTTTTATATGTAATTGCATAGACCTAATGTTGGTTGGTTGGTTGTTAATTTGATTAATCCATGGACATATTAATTAGGACTTGTCTTAGTTAATTGTGATAAATTCCGCATAGGGTCAGAACCTTAAGATAATTACGAACTTTCAATTGGTATCAGAGTCTGAACTCGATCCTTGACCTGTTAGCTATGGAACGTAGTCAACCTTTAAATTGTTCCCCATTCTTTGATGGGAATGAATATTTACATTGGAAGGTTTGCATGAGAGCGTTCCTTAAGTCCTTGGATGAGAGGGTCTGGATGACAGTAGAGTACGTGTGGAAACCTCCCGTGGTTACAGTTGATGGGGTCTCTTCCCCTAAAGACAAACTAACATGGACCAAAGATGATTTTGATGCTAGTAATAGGAACAACAAGGCAATCAATGTCATTCATGGTGCTGTTTACTCGGCAGCATTTAGGAGAATTTTCATGTGTGAAATAGCCAAGGATGCTTGGGACATCCTGCAGACTATGCATGAGGGCACACCGTCTGTTAAAAATAATAGACTCCAGGATCTTGCGACTAGGTTTGAGGTCACCCAGATGAAAGATGATGAGACCTTTGATGAGTTCTACGATGAGATTAATGATGTCGTTAACTCAAGCTTTAACCTAAGCGAGACTATTCCTACTAATAAGATAGTAAGGAAAATCCTTAGATCTCTACCTGATAAGTTCCTACCGAATATCACTACTATCGAGGAAAACAATGACCTCAATCAGCTTAAACTAGACGACCTTGTAGGAAAGCTGCAAGTTTATGAGAATAAACTTCTTGGCTATAGAAAGCCTAAAATCATAGTGATGAAGACCACAAAGGAAGTTGCTAATGATCCGTCTAGCGATGATGATGATACCCTCACGGACCATAATTTTGCCATGTTTGTAAATAAGTTTAAGAAATTTCTTAAGTTGAAGAAGAATGACCGCAACAGTAATATGGATAGGGAAGATGAGCCTAGAGAGAGTAGGCACAATATGAGAGAGTCTAGAAAGGATAATGTAGCAAACCTCGAGGTATCCAGTGTCATGAGTGTGAAAGTTATGGGCATATTCGATCTGAGTGTCCTACATACCTTAAGGCTAAAGGTAAAAGAGCCATGACAGTCTCCTTTAGTGATTCAGAAGGTGGCTATACTTTCGATGAGTCTCCTAAGAATAAGAGCAACTATATGGTTTTTATTGCTAGTGTGATTGATGAGAGAGAGAATGATGTTAATGATGATGATTTAGAATTCTCTCTCGATGAGTCTGTAGATGATGATAGTCTTTAGGTAGTTTATGCTGAACTGTTTAATGAGAGTTTAGCTATCAAGAAGACGAACATAGAGCTCAGTAAGAGGCTGAAAGATTTAGAGCTAGAAAAGAATGAAGCTCAAGCTAAATTTGAGCAAAGCTTAATGATGGTAGATGACATTGAGAAGAGGAATAAGGGTCTAATTAATAGAGTTAACTCTTTAGTAACTGAACTTGAAGATGCTAGAACCCAGTTGTCTGTATTTTTTAGTGGGACTGAAAAACTAGATCATATGTTGGGGATTGGTATGCCTTCTTTTGCGAAAAAGGGATTACGTTTTATTGAGTCGAGTTGTGACAAAGCATCAACTTCCAAAATTGTGTTTGTTAAAGTCTGGACATAATGCGCTGACCCATCATACACGTGACTTAGGTAAAAAACATGTTCATTGTAATCACGTGATTCCTCATCGTATCCTTCATCATGTGTCCCAACCTCAATCTAAATGTGTGAAGGGGAAACTTTGCTCTCATCCGAGGTGTTTACTTGCATGCCATCTGATGGAGTTGGTGCTTGGAGTGCCAATCCGAATTGTATATTTTATTATTTATTAATAAAATAACTATATTTTTCATTTCATACTTATTAATGATATTGTCATTATGCGTATTAGATCGATGTATAGATATGCTAAGAATGACATCGACCTTAGAATAGTCTTGACACTAGGTGTAAACTATTCTTAAAATAAATATTCCCTGTCGTTGGTTTTGGAATATGATCGAATTCTTATAACCTAGAAGACTAGCACATGTCGTATGTTGGAATTGGAGTTCCAAGGGTTTAACCTTATGTACCATGAGTTTTGGAAACTCGTATAGACATGTGGGTATTCGTTGAAGCGAATACTGAATGACTAATAGATGATTCCTAATAGTTGGAAGTACACATCACCATAAATATGAATCTCCTCGAGTCGAGTAGCATATGTAATCCTTTGACTATAGGATAACATTGATTTTGTGTTAGATCCTCTACACGTTGATGCCATGTATGTCAGAAACCTTTCATGGTCTGGCATCTAGATGTTCGTTTGGTGTGGACCGATGCACTCAGTAATCAAGTGCGAAGCAAGATAAGATCTGTCGGCCCTTATGTGTACCATAAGAGGTTTAGGTATCCATGTTAGTAAAGTCACGATTCTTAAATCTTTGGCCAAAGTCGATCACCTAGGGTGGATCACATCAGTTATGAAGAATCGTGGACATATCGACATGAGATGTGCGCCTCGAAAACTTGACGGTGTATTCTAAGTTTCCTAAGCACAACTCGGATAGCCTACGACAGATGGATTGTTGAATATATGTGATGACCTCGACTTGTATAGTTCAGAAAGGTCGTTCGTGTTCTTCGCGAATTCGGAGGTGGCCGAATTGCGTACATATTAGCTAGGCTTATATGACGAACATGTCTGAACTTAGAGAGTCCCAATATGAAGTGTACTCGTTGAGCAGTTGGGTAGCCGATTAATTTTGATAAAATATAATATTTGATATTATATTTATCAATTAAGATAATCAAGTGTTATTGGATAATTGGATTAATTAAATAATTACACAAGAGCTTAATTGTAAAATCATAATTATCTCTACCATTTGAGGATATTATGGTAATTGTAAGTATGTAATAATAGGTGGTTTTGACTTGATTTAATTGGATTAAATCAAGGTGGCAAACATTTAACTAATCCATTTCCTAGTCCTTGGCTTGATTTAATTGGATTAAATTAAAGTGGGAGACAATGGAGATTAGTCACACCTAATTATACACATTTGAAAAAATTGGATTAAGCCCACTTAAAAGTTGATTACAACTTTTATTAATTAAAAATTGCCTAAGTTTTGCTATAAATAGCAAGCTTAAGGAAGGTTTTAATTACAAGTACAAGTACAAATACAAGCAAATTCTTAGAGAAATTAGCCTAAGTTAGAGAAGTGTTTAGAGAAGCTTGTGAGGTCTTTACAACATTTCATCTAGGAGAAATCAAGATTGGATCTTGAAGTGAAGCTTGCTAGCATTGGAAATCAAGGTTGGATCTTGAAGTCAAGCTTACACACCTTGTAGGTTCTCCAACCATTTCAACAAAGGAGAAGTAGATTGGATCTTGCATCAAGCTTACTAAGGTAATGTTTGATATTCTCCTAAGCTATGTTCTTTTATGTATTAGATGCATGATCACATAGCTTAATGTTGAAATAAGGCTAATAAATTGAGTTAGGATGCTTTGGAAGTATAAATACAATATGTTTTTAATTGGGTCAAAATATTTATGTTAGACATAAACATAATTTAGAGTTTGGAACTCTTGGTTAAAGCTTAGAGCTATGGCTACCATTCTAGAATCACTTGACCACCTTTGGGTGACCTAGAATTGTTCACGAGACATTTCTTATTGGGATTCTAATTTGGTCTGTGTATTGGATTCAAAATTTACGCAAATGAGTATTTAGAATAAATTTATATTTTTGTAAAAATATTTGATATTTTGAAAAACTTGATTTTTATTCTATAACATGTGTTGATGTTAGTTTTGAAGTTAAAAATTAATTTTGGGTGTTTTTGAAGTGTTTAGGGAAGACCAGAAGAAATTAGGGTAAAAGACTCTGATTCCTTCAGCTCACTTTCCAGTGAGCTGAAGGAATTGAATTAAAAAAAAATTGGCTTACTGTTTGCACAGTGCGCGCGCGCTGAATTTGTTTTCATCCGTTTTTGAGTTTCCGGACTCTGATTCAGTCTCGTTTTTTCCAATACACTCGTAATGGAAAATAGTATTTCATTAAATTATTTAAAATTATACCCATACTTGATATCTATGGGTTAGACCCATTTCCACTACGCGGGGCACCGATCCGACCCTAGGGGTTCCACAACTACCCTAACACCATCATTGTGGCAAGTCAGGACATATTAGGCCACAATGCTTCTTGTTGCGTAGACTCAAGAAAAGGCCTAGAACTGTTCCATCTAGATTTGAATCTTCAAATCTAGTTTCTCAGGTTTCTATGCTAACAAAACTGACACAATCCCTTAGTGAGAAACTTGTTGTATTGACTATGAACTCTCAAGTGGAAGAGATTTGTAATATCCCGAGTTTTTCGGAACAGTGTCGGAAGAAATCTGAATTAGAGTTAAGGACTTAGAACGGGATGGTAATCAAAAATCGGAGTTTCTGTATAAGAAAATAGATCGAAATATTTTAAAGTGAAGTTTTGCGTGTTGGAAAACGCGTGATTTCGAGAACCGGTTACGCGATTTCTGATTTTATAGTTATACACGTAAAAATTTCTTATCTCGGCTCTACAATTTTCAACCGAACTCTGATTTAGTTGATTCTTGAACTGCCAAACTTTTTTTTCCGAGATGAACAACTTTCACGTTGAAAACTTTTAGAAAATCATATCAGAAGGGCTTCAAAATAGCTGATTACCAAAAATACCATTCTAAGTGGGGGAAAATTTGTAATTTCTGGAAGAGTGACACTATCTATGACACCGTTCATCATTACAGAATAACAAAAAAAAGAAAAAGAAGAGAAGAAAGAGGCAGAGAATGTGAGCGAAAGAGAGAAATGGAGTCGGCGGACGACCTTCTAGCCGTCGACAGCGGCGCGCATCGGCACCATCGTGATCGTCCGGCCATGACGCATCTTATGGTGGCCGGTGATTGTGCGATTGACGGCGAATGGTGGCACAGGGAGGAGGGAGAGTACTACAAGATGACAATGATGATTTTTCTGGTCCGTGCTCGGTTGCACATAAAACGAGGGAAAAAAAGGTGATGAACAGTAATATTCATATAAACGGTATCTTCAATTTGAATTCCTTCGATTCTAGCGTGTTTGTGGGATCGTTTGGAGTCCGTATATGGCTTCAAAATCTCGATAAGACCTACCGGTAAAAATCCGCAAATATCAAGTTTATAGTTAAATGTTTGGATGTATCCAGTAGCTTTGTATCGTAGAGTATTGAAATAAATTGAATTGATTGAGTATTAGTATATTGAATATGAGCATTCGGTAGAATCCGAGTGAAAACGAAACGGGTTTGATTGATTCGATAGAAATTGTAAGTTTTCGATAAAAGTGAGTTTTTGGGTATAATGATGTGTTTTGATTTTAACGATAGTTATGAGTTATTTATGATATTACGAACGTGTTTGGATAAATCTGAGTAGGTTCGGAGGGTTCAGGATCCTTCCGTAGCGTTTGCGGAAAATATTTTCGAAATATTTTCCAAAAATATGTAAACCGAGAATTTAAGTTAACTGATGACTTGGGTTAGTTTATAATGATGCTTTAAGACTACGGAAACTGAAAGTGTTGAAGTCAGACTTGATTTGGTTGTTATGGAAAGATCTGAGATTTTGTCGTAGTTTAGTCGATGTCTCTATAAGGTGTTAATTCTGATGGCATTTCGCCTTATGTTTTGGCAGAATTGACTAGGACCTGGAGTGCTCGCGAATCTAGGTAAGTAACTCATGCGATGAGTACTTGAATGTTGATTTATGTTTAAATATATATATATGATTGAAGTGTTTAGGTTAAGACGAGAATAGATAAAAGGTGATATTGAGATAGAAGTTCGTGACTATGTATAGTTAAGTAATCGACCACCACATGTATGAATTTTTGGTTATTGCTATGCTATAAGTAAAGTAAATGACGAGCTCAATGTTGGGGTTTTGGCGCTGGCGCAGCGAAAGCTCGCGGTTCGGGTGAAATCGTAATTTTAAAAATTTTTAAATTACCAAATAAATTATTCAATATCCAATATGAATAATTCATTCATATTTCACCTAAACATATTTATTCGATATCAAATAACGACATAAATAGATAAGAAACATCGCGAAACTTTTACGAAAATATTTTTCCGTAAAAAGGCATAAAACGTGTTTTTGTCTGAACCGACCAACCAACACACACGGGGGCTACCCAGGTCAGCTCCAATAGTGCTTGGGCAGCTCATGGGCTGCCCAAACAGTGGCCAATTCACTGTTTGGACAACAGACACCCGGTAAGTCTGAAACTCACCCGGTAACGCCGTTTTTCACCGTTTTCGCATATTTCAACTCCGAAATAATTTTCGGCAATTGTTCCAATGCCCAAAACACATCCAATACATTTATACAACATGCTTTTCCTCACCAAAAATACACAATTTCCAGATCTTATTTTGTAACAAAAAATATCATTTTTCATGCTTTAAATCCAATTTTCTCAACATTAATCATATTAATATTAACACCAACCAAAGCCACCACCTATGAAGAACTCAAGAAAAATTCTAGGAGTTACAAGAGTGGTCATCACACTCTAGAATAGCAACAAGTCATCAAATGATAAAATTGAACTAATGTTACAATAATATTATCCAATCTAACTTCACACATGCATCTAGCCTCCAAATCAATCCTCCAAATCAAAAGCCCCAAAATATAAGAAATAAAGAAACCCTAGAACTATTCTAGATATTCAAGAACAAGAAACAAGATTTCTAAGTTTAAGATTATTGAAGATTACCTCCAAATCTTGTAATTTCCTTAAAACTTTTTTTATTTGAATTTCTTCACTTTCTTCATTGACTCTTCAAGAATTTTTTGGGTGCTTTCATGGAGGTGGATTTCGTCCATGGAGGTTAATTGTTGTAGAAAATAAAATTTTCAAACTTTAAATAATGGTCAAAACCGACTTAGGAGGGGGGGGGGTGAAGGGTATTTTGGTCATTTGGTCATTTTTAATCTAATTAAACAATAATAAGCCTTAAGTTGAAAAATCCAATTTGTAAACTTTAAGCTTAATAAAATCATGCCACATGTAACCAATAATAATCAAACATATTGCATAACATTTATGTAATATTGAAATAATTTAATTATCTAGATATTTAACATTTAAATACCTAAATAATTAATTAATGCGATTATTATTATATATGTATTTTTATTTACATTAAATAACAAATAAATATATTAATGGTATGTGTCAAAGTCTCATTTGGCAAATAATTAATATGTATCAAATCTAATTTTCTATCAAATACAAATACACATTAATTATTAATTGACCGAAATGCCTCTAATGTATGTATTTTCGTTTAACTGATTAAACGATTCGAATTAAATTATTTAATCTGGTGAAGTATTATGAATAATCTGTATTATTCATAATGTGTTGCCCAAGTGCTCAACGAGTACACTTCATATTGTGGGACTCTCTAAGTTTAGTTTTATCTGTCACGAAATCCAATTTCGTGTCGATAATGTTGGGTTTCTACGGTCTAACCGGGATCGTTTTCAAGCAATGAAACAATATTTGAATACAACAAAGAAGTTGCAGAATACTTACATTGAGGGTTGAGGCGATGCGATGAAGAACAAAAACTTTTTAAGCCCTTTGAGACTCATCCAACGCTCTCGGCACTCACTGGTTTTGCTCCTCCATTTTCGGTCCAAGCTCCAAAATTTTGGGTGGTTATTCCAAGCTCACAAGTGCGGTTGCCTATCACCTTCGCAAGACTCTAAAGCGTGCTAGCACTCGGTAATTTTTGCCGCAAAAATCACCTAGCTTCTCCTTCAATCTCACAGTGAAACCAGAAAAAGAAGGAAGAAAAAACTGACCCTTGGGCGTGAATGAGAGAAGAGAGAAGAATGTGTTAGGTTGTTACCAAAATTGTATTAGTTAATTGTTTTCAAAAAACAAATAAACATATACCATTTTTCCTTTTCCAAAAAGTCAAAGCATTAAAGCTTTGCCAACTACCACCATCAATCACAATGACAAGTTGTCACATCACTCAAAGTGACTAGACATCACATCAATTGATTGACTAGTGATTTGACGCTTGATGTGACTTGTGGGCCGCACTTTAATTCACAATGCGAGTGCGCCCGCAAACACTCTCGGATTTTCTGTTGCGACGTAATTAAATAATTATGCCTAGTAAAATCAGTATTCACGTCGCTAACGAATTAATTCTAAATTAACTCGTTCGCCCGAATTAAAATCTAATTTTAATTCCGCGTCGAAATCCAATTTCGTTTAATATATCGAATATATTAATTTATCGATTAATTCCAAATTAATCGTTTTTCTCTCTTAAATGATATTTTATCCCAGATAAAATATCTCCGTAATTAATCCCAGATTAATTTTATCTGTCTCATTTAATTAATCCCAGATTAATAAAGTGCGAGTCATACGTCATCGGTGAATCTTCGGGAAGCGACCCATGAGATCCCCGGATATGTTGGCAGTAAATCCTGTCGTCGGACTATCCGAACACGTATGTACCTAGTACTACATTTTTACCGATTTACAAGACAAGGTTGGCTTCTAGCAAAATGTCATGCCTACCCAATTCTCCAGAAATATCCTTACAGGAATATGTGATCTATATCAGGCGTAGTATACGTAGTATTGCGTATTTCGATCCAGTATCGGATGTTACGTGCAAGGCCTGTGGCTGGAAATCTGTCTGCCCTGTACGAAGCATATATCGGATCTCTGGTAACTAGTCTCTATAATCGGATAAAATGACCTAGTCATAATATCCCGATAGCTGCATCATATAAGAGAACCTGTTCCGTATCCTACGTGATCATCATCTCCACTATTACTGGAGTGATACTTCCATCTCGACATTACACCCAATACACTACGATTCTCAATATACCCAGAAGAGGCATACACATAACCTGTTAAAGCCCTTGACGACCAAAACCAAAGTACATTGATTGTCGCAAGTATTAGCGGTGCAAGTCTCAGGTTAAGACCAAATACACCTACCCTGATTCGGACTTCCATAGACATATAGTAATACTACCAATGGAATTCCGAGGGGTCTATCCAGAGCGAAGCTGTTTTCCATACCATCGGTAAAACACAACCTCCTACTACACTTGCATGAGTATCATATACCCAAATATATGAGAACTATGCCGTTATGCTCCCACGACGCGCACAAGTGTAATACTAGTCTATTCCGCATTATTGATGTCCAATCTCGATAATACTACGACTAGGGATATTTAATGATTAAACCTTCGTGGATTGATACATCTTGGTAATCTAATTACAAATGATAAGAGAGCAAATTCCTTTGTCATATAGTTAATTTGTACAACAATACCATGATCTGTACAAATAGTGATGCTATGGGTCATAACTGTCCAAAAATCTCCTACTTGGGCTATAGCCAGTCACTCGAGTGTCCTACACCCGAACTATGTACGGTTCATTCAATTTATGCTGAGAAAATGCTTTCGTCAGCGGATTTGCATGATTTTCATCTGATGCGATTTATACGATCATCACATCGCCACGATGTATGATCCGAATGAATCAGATGAATAATTGAAGTATATATCTGGATCGTTGATTAGACCATTAATTCTTTAGCCTGTGCTGTAGCCTAGCTCAGCAGCTAACAGAACTACTCCTAATCTAATTAGGATTATTATTAATCCAGAAGGCCTCTATTGCTGCCTCAGCCGCATCAATAATCCACTTTTGTTGTTTATTCGGTAACAATATCTTGCATGGATGATTTCCAGCTCACTGTTCCGTTATTCAAACTTTGTATAATACCTTTGTTGCAACTTACAGTCATTTGTATCGGTTTGAAAACTTGCAGCAGTGAACCCAGTCACTTCAAGTTATCATTCTCCATAGTTTAAGAAAGCATCCTTAGTTCTTCTAAGATACTAAAGGATTTTCTTAACATTAATCCAATGAATATCACTTGGATTGGCCCGATTGTGACTCCATATGCTCAAAGCGTATGAGACACCAGGTCGTGTACATTTTTCAATGTACGATTTCTCAGAGATTATTAACAACTTTAAATCTATCCCATTAGATCTTTATTCCTAGAATAAATGTTGTTTCTCCCAATAATTCTACGGAGAATTTTCTTGAAAGCCAAGCTTTCACCGATTGTATTATGGGAATATCATTTCTAAGAAATGATATGTCATTATTATTTAGGACTTTCACTTTCAGTGCGCTCCCACTAACTCTCTTATATACACAAGAATCATATTCGTTTTGAATTAAATCATACACCATTATGATTACATCAAAATGCCAGTTCCAAGAACACTATGCTTGCTTCAATCCATCCATGGATCGAATAACCCGAAAACCTTGTTTGCTAGTTTTGGTATGACAAAACCGTCAGGATGTTATAAAAATCCTCCAAAAGGTTTCCGTTAAAGAAAGCGGTTTTGGCATTCAGCTGCCATATTTCATAAATGAAACATACAGCATTAGCAAGCATTATCCAAATGGATTTACCATGGCAACAAGTAAAAGGTTTCGTCGTAATCGACACAATGTTGATAACGATACCTTTTCACTACAAGCCTAGCTTAGTACGTTGGTATGTTGCATTCCATGTATGTCTTCCTTGAAGACTTATATAGTACCAATAGGCACATTGCCTTGCGGTACATCAACTAGTATCCTAACTTAGTTGGTATACATGGAATCCATTTCGGATTTTACGGCAGTTTGCCATAATAGGGAGTCGATATCTTGTATCACTTCCTCATACGTAGTCAGTTCGTGTTCCTCAATAAGATTGACATCTTTATGAGGTGAGATCAGAAACCCATACCCCAGGTTGTTTTCTGACTCTCTCCGACTTACGTGGTTCTTGTGTATTCGAAGATTATAGTATAGGTACATCTTTGATGAACTATATATGTTCCATTAGGACTCGGTGCCTGAAATAGTATTACTCCGATTTTCATCGAATTTTACTTTCCTCCCACTTACCACTGCATATAGGTATTCCTCTTAGGAAAACCGCATGGTGAGCAACAATTACATTGTTCTCTTGTGATATGTTTAAGTACTATACTTTGGTTTCCCAAGGATAACCCACAACTTAGGCACTTATCCTAATTCGAATTCTAGTTTGGTATCATCCAAACATATGCCTAGCATTCCCAAATCTACAGGAATGAGAAAACCCAGTTTCTTTCCTGTTCATATCTAATATGAAGTCTGTCAAATAGATTTTTATGGAACCTTATTCTAAATAAGTTCCGCACTGTTTATGCGTATCCGTTGAAGAAAATGGTAGCTCAAAGCGACTCATGATTTACCTTATCATGTCCAACAAAATTCGGTTTCTCCGTTCGGACACACCGTCAAATTTACGTGTTCCGGGAGGAGTCCTCATTGAAAGAATACTATACTCTTTCAAGTATTTAAGAAACTTATTGCTTAAATATTTTCATCATGGTCTAACCGTGATGGTTTTAATACTTTAGCCGATCTGTTTGTCTATTTCGTGTCGAAACTCTAAAAGTTTTCGATTTGTGTTTTAATAGAAACATATAACCATAACGTGATGCCACATCCGTAAAGGTCATGAAATATTCTTATCCACATCTAGCCTAGCTAGATATGGGCCCACATACGTCACTATGAACCAGGGCTAACAGATCGGTGGCACTTACACTTTTACCAAGTAAATAGTGTTTTAGGCACTTTGCCCAATAAACTAGAATCGTAGACTTTATTTGAATAGAATCAACTCTGTCCTAGTACCCACTCTTCGAAAGTGTGGATATACGAGTCTTGTTAATTGTGTCCCAGATAACAATGCCACAATAAGTCTCAACTGATTAAATCAGTTTGAGCTATTTGTTTGTTATGTTATATGTTTGAGATTTATTTATATTCAAAATATAAATGCTGTTATTCACATCTAATGTGTTTATCTCAATATCATCTTTATAAAATAAAACACTTTAGTGTTCTAGAATATAAAGGTATACCCGCAACGGGTTAAACCCTGATATAGAGATAATGTTCATAGTCAAACTAGTTACACTGTAACAGTTTCCTAATTTAAGTACATATCGAAGGGTAGTTCCTAAACTTAGGTTTCTACGGTTAAAACAGCTACTTTCATCCTGTTTCCGATTCGCAGATAAATCTCAACTGAAGTCAGTATCCTGCTCATAGCAGATTCTGCACACCAGTACATATTTATGTACCACATCTAGTATCTAAAATCCAATTTTAATACTAGCAGTGAACATATTTATGACAAACATATTTGAAGTCAGAGCCTTTGCCCATCTTCAATTCCTTCATGTCTGCTTTGTCCAAATGGCAGTCACGCTTCTGCGATCCCGTTTGCTACATTTTAGGCAGATATTTTGGGATATGTCCATTATCTTCCCAGAAGATTATAATGACTTTGCCTTTGCCCTTTTCCACACTCCAGAAGCCTTTGGCCAAGCCTTGGCCTTCTAGAATGTCGAAATAAGATGCGCTTTGCGCTTCTTGCCCTATTGCAAACTCTGGCTCTGTCTCATTGAGGATAGCCATTAATTCTCCAAGAGTTTTCTATTGCAATTTGTACTTCTAAGATCTAAGGATAGATCTATGAAGATCCTTCAATTTCAATATCATACTATAAGGATCTAATCCTTAGTTCTGACTAAGAAATTAAGGAGTCTTTGCGGCAAGCATAACAGATTAAGCACTAAAGTTATCATCACATGAATATTCCAAATATCATGCTCTACTATTTGCTTAACTTCGGGCTTAGGCCTAATATGTTATTTTATCAAATAAAGTAACTTATTAGTTTTCAGGACCATCCTGAAACTTTATTCCCAATTTGAAAATTAAAGTTGTTTAAAACTTTTTTCACCCAGGATTATATTTTAAACACTAATCTTTCAATTTATCTTGATTATAATAGTCCAACTATTTAATCAACGATTTTAGGTACTATTTATTATAATGATTACTATAGTCCAACTATATAATCAACTATCATTTAATAGGTTAAATTCAATTATATTGATTACTATAATCCAATTATAAAATCAACTATAATTAAATTGTTAATTCAAATATATTGATTACTATAATCCAATTATATAATCAACTATAAATGAAATAGTTTGAATACAGTCCAACTGTTTAATTAAAACAACTATTAAATATTAGTCCAACTAATAAATAATTATTTCATTGACGAATAATTTGTAATGAGCGCATATGGCAAGTAACTAAACGAATATTGCAAATTTAATACTTGCCTCCCACTATTTTTCGGCGAGCCTCTAACCCACTTTTGAGTACTCGGGAAACCTTGTTTCCTAGTGGGCTAGGATCCCGTTAAATAACACACAATCTTGACTTTGGCCAACAAATTGTATGATAATTAACTAGGTAGATCTCTAAGATCAATTGGATCCCATCCCATTCCTAGATCCAGTAGGTGGACATCCAAGTCCGAAACATATATCTTATATATGCCAAAATATCCAATATATTGCCTAACCTTTTTCCTCTGAATCAACTAAGCCTTGGCTTTGGCACAACAAACTTAGTGATCCCAGTTAAGCGGAACCCATTGACCATGGAAAGCTTCGTAATCAATGTCGATGGACAAGAAGTGATCTTGACTTTGGCCAATAAATCACAACTTGGACAAGACACCAATATGGAACAAAACTCTCATGATTCAAACACATCCTCGACGGACAAAGGCCTTGACTTTGGCTAACAAACCAATGCCAGTCTTGGATCTTGAGTAAGAATCACTCAATGGAAGGAAAAACGCTTAATATTATTTGAGGGTTTTTTTCGCGTGCAAATTGGCAACCAATTTATTATCTTTGTTAAGGTCTCATCATCATACACCCTTAAACATGCATTCTAAACACATAATAAGGCGCATATAAATAAAATAATAATGATATGTGGATGGATACTTAACACATTGTTCCTAGAACAAATCTCTCTCTTTCCTCTCTCCCGCTAGCACAAGTATTACTTCAACCCGTTACATAACACTTCTAAAGAAACCTAATTTACATTGAGGGGAATAAGTGAGAAGAGAAATACAAAGAGTAAGTAGGTAATAGGCTGGACACCCAGGTCCAATTAATGAATTCTAAATTTATTACAACAATTTCCAAAATTGCCCCACCCATTTAATATCCATCTGATATACATTATTCATGCATCGCAACCATGTATTCACACAAGCATGTTATCAATCAATCTAATCCAATTAATTAATCTGATAATTAATGACCATCCAATGTTCAAACAACGATTTGATTTTGCGCGAGTCTAACTCGTTTTGCGAATAAGTACTCAAAGTACGAATTCTTGAATTAAATTAAAATACAACATTAAATCCAATTTAATATGTATTTAATACCAATTCACTATTTAATTCCAAATTAAATATTACACTTTATTAACGAACCTTTACGACTTAGATTCCAAATCTAATCGTTACGGGTCTCAAAGCCCTATTAACATCCAATGTTAATTTAATTTAAAGTCCAATGAACTTTTAATTAATTTCTAAGGCGTGGACTTTTGGTCAATATGGGTCAAACCCAAATACCAAAGCCCATTTAAGGAATCACCCTTATATGCCTATAAACCAATTTAGGCCCATTAGGCCCAATTAAAGTTAAAGGTCCATTAGTCATAATTGGACTTTATGGATGTGGTTTTGGGCCCAATTGGATCCAACCAATTTAGCCTAAACCCATCTTGGTACAACCAAGCCCAATAAGCCCAATTACAACATTTAAAAGCCCAATTCCAAATTTGGCCCAACATAATTAAATTCCAAAATTCCAATTTCACAATTTAATTACTCAAAGTGTAATGCCATAATTAATCACCCAAATTAACATTTCTAAAACATCAATTTACACAATTAATTATGCTTATTATCATCAAAACATGTCCAACACATTTTAATCAAAAAATCAAACCCATTTCATGCTTATATAGTCTCGGCAATAGGGGGAATTTTGGTCCAATTCCGATTTCATCCAATTGAATCTAAATCAACATTTCCTAAGTCATTCAAACTCATCCAATGAATCAAAAAAACAAAAAATCACCATGACTATTAGGGTTCATTATTCTCGGCCAAGCCTCAAAAATTGGGGAAATTGATCCAATCAAATTTCATGAAATTGATCATGCACAACTTCAATTAAACATCATTTAAGCATACTCAATCAAACAATTTCATCAAATCATGCTCAAATTGATTTTACCCAATTTTAACCCTAAGTTCAAGTTTCATGCTCAACTTCGCTCTGATACCATTGTTAGGTTTCTACGGTCTAACCGGGATCGTTTTCAAGCAATGAAACAATATGTGAATACAACAAAGAAGTTGCGGAATACTTACATTGAGCGGTTGAGGCGATGCGATGAAGAACAAAATTTTTTTAAGCCCTTTGAGACTCCTCCAAGTCTCTCGGCATTCACTGGTTTTGCTCCTCCATTTTCGGTCCAAGCTCTAAACTTTTGGGTGGTTATTCCAAGCTCACAAGTGTGGTTCCCTATCACATTCGCAAGACTCTAAAGCGTGCTAGCACTCGGTAATTTTTGCCGCAAAAATCACCAAGCTTCTCCTTCAATCTCACGGTGAAACCAGAAAAAGAAGGAAGAAAAAACTGCCCATTGGGCGTGAATGAGAGAAGAGAGAAGAGAGAAGAATGTGTTAGGTTGTTACCAAAATTGTATTAGTTAATTGTTTTCAAAAAACAAATAAACATATACCATTTTTCCTTTTCCAAAAAGTCAAAGCATTAAAGCTTTGCCAACCACCACCATCAAACACAATGACAAGTTGTCACATCACTCAAAGTGACTAGACATCACATCAATTGATTGACTAGTGATTTGACGCTTGAT
Source organism: Zanthoxylum bungeanum (assembly GCA_019454045.1). Classification (NCBI taxonomy): domain Eukaryota; kingdom Viridiplantae; phylum Streptophyta; class Magnoliopsida; order Sapindales; family Rutaceae; genus Zanthoxylum; species Zanthoxylum bungeanum. The sequence continues at coordinate 671,477 of SKCR01007816.1, read as the reverse complement.
GTGACTTGTGGGCCGCACTTTAATTCGCAATGCGAGTGCGCCCGCAAACACTCCCGGACTTGGGTTCACTAATTCCAAATTAACGAATTCGTTGCGACGTAATTAAATAATTATGCCTAGCAAAATCACTATTCACGTCGCTAACGAATTAATTCTAAATTAACTCGTTCGGCCGAATTAAAATCTAATTTTAATTCCGCGTCGAAATCCAATTTCATTTAATATATTGAATATATTAATTTATCGATTAATTCTAAATTAATCATTTTTCTCTCTTAAATGATATTTTATCCCAGATAAAATATCTTCGTAATTAATCCCAGATTAATTTTATCTCTCTCATTTAATTAATCCCAGATTAATAAAGTGCGAGTCATACGTCATAGGTGAATCTTCGGGAAGCGACCAATGAGATCCCCAGATATGTTGGCAGTAAATCCGGTCGTCGGACTATCCGAACACATATGTACCTAGTACTACATTTTTACCGATTTACAAGACAAGGTTGGCTTCTAGCAAAGCGCCTGCCTACCCAATTCTCCAGAAATATCCTTACAGGAATATGTGATCTATATCAGGCGTAGTATACTTAGTATTGCGTATTTCGATCCAGTATCGGATGTCATGTGCAAGGCATGGGGCTGGAAATGTGTCTGCCCCGTACGAAGTACATATCGGATCTGTGGTAACTAGTCTCTATAATCGGGTAAACATGACCTAGTCATAATATCCCGATAGCTGCAGCATATAAGAGAACTTGTTCCATATCCTACATGATCATCATCTCCACTATTACTGGAGTGATACTTCCATCTCGACATCACACCCAATACACTACGATTCTCAATATACCCAGAAGAGGCGTACACAGAACCTGTTAAAGCCTTGGACGACCAAAACCAAAGTACATTGATTGTCGCAAGTATTAGCGGTCCAAGTCTCAGGTTAAGACCAAATACACCTACCCTGATTCGGACTTCCATAGACACATAGTAATACTACCAATGGAATTCTAATGGGTCTATCTAGTGCAAAGCTGTTTTCCATACCATCCGTAAAATACAACCTCATACTACACTTGCATGAGTATCCTATACCCAAATATATGAGAACTATACCGTTATGCTCCCACTACGCGCGCAAGTGTAATATTAGTCTATTTCACATTATCGATGTCCAATCTCGATAATACTACGACTAGGGATATTTAATGATTAAACCTTCGTGGATTGATACTGTCTCATATCATCTTAATCCAAGAACTAATCATAAGGACCTCCTGTCATTTATACATCTTGGTAATCTAATTACAAAGGATAAGATAGCAAATTCCTTTGTCACATAGTTAATTTGTACAACAACACCATGATCTGTACAAATAGTGACGCTATGGGTCATAACTGTCCAAACATAATTCCCCCACTCATGAATTATGACGACCACAGATAATCTCGCTAAACTATGCAAGTTGAGGTCATTGCATAAGTGTAATCCCTCTGTCACAGGCTATCCATATTATACCTGAGATATAGATAAGAACGTCAAATCCTTATGGTATAATATAGTCGACTTTCAAATTTACGATCTCTAAATAACACTCAGAACTTGCTTCTGAAGTTATGCCACGGCCATGGATTTACTAGATCGCAAACACGTGTAGGATACCTATGCCTTGTACACATGACTGACGGATTCTATCTCGATACACACTGGATATCATGAGCATCAGTCCACACCCAACGAACCGGCGAAGGTCTGATCTAAATAGATCGGTGACGTGACTGCCATCAAAGTGTGGAGGATAACTCATATATCCACTGTGGTATCTCAAGTCGAAGGACCACTATGCTCGCTCAACTCGAGAAGATTCCTATTGACATTTGTGTACCATCTATTAGGAAATCTTCAGTGAGTCATTCAGTGTTTATCAAATAAACACCTATATGTCTATACAAGTCTCCTGAGACTCATGGTTCATTAGGATAAACCATCGGATCAAGTCACGATATACGATATGTACTGGTCTCAGCGGATTTTGCTAACCAACCCGTGTTAGTAAATCTTGACCATGAACTTTATTTAAGGATATACAACTTATAGTGACGCTTCCTAATGTCAATTACAAACTTCGTTGTAACTGCACACTAAGTTATAAATCCTAGGGTTTTTGTCTAATATACACGTATCACTAAATCAGATTTAGTTTCAATCTAATCATAATTAGATATCTAATCGTAATTAGATCGAATATATATATAAAAGACAAGAGGTGCTACCATTAAATAAGTAATATTATGGAAAAATGCATTGTTCGTATTCATGAATCAAACATAAATACGATCCGGATTAGCACTCCGAGCACCAACCCTAACAATCAATGTCTATATGCATGTGTTTATGTATGTAAGTGTATGAATGCGTAATAGTACACTTTTTTGTATTTGAATGTGATGATAAACTATTGATAAATTGAGAATGTGATTGATAAGATTCAAATATGAATGAAAATGTATAATGGGTAAGACACCGCATCAATGGTTCAGAAATAGTTTTGAAAACGGTCTATGTTTGATTAATAGGTAAAGGATATGAGGACGGTAAAAGAATATGATATCGAAAACCCGAAATAATGGGTATATTCATACATTTGATGTATATATGTATGTGTACGATGATTCAGATGATAAGAAATGTTTGACATGTATGTGTTTGTGTATGTGAGATCGTGTGATGAGTTTGTGTCACATGATATGTATGCATGTATGTATGTTTGATTGGATGATGTTCTCGTGATATAGAAGTCTAGCTGGTTAGGAATCAATTCGGACCGAATTCATCTCATACCTATTCTAAAATAGGTAATAAGCCTCGTACAAGCATTTTATGTCTAAGCCAACCATGTGTTTGTATTGTTTGATGATGTGTTCTGTGATGTACTGATTGTTATATGTTTTTCGTTATCGGTTGTACGATGACTGAATGTATATCAGTGTGTTTGTATATGTATGACAGAGCCCATAATATGTATGGATAATCCATGCTTATGTGAAATGAATGAATGATTTGAAAATCGATATGGATATCAGATGTTGTAAAGCGTAATTGTTAAGTTGTATTGATATATACGTATATGTGTAAGAACTCCGAAAATGGTATTGGCATGAATTTAAGAGAAGTAATTTATGTTAAATTGTTGTAATACTGTCGAGGTTAAGAGATAGTCTGTAATTGAATAGAAGAAAGTTTCTTGATATTTCAAGGATGTTTATGCATGATAAAAGTATAAATATATGACTATGTTTCACGTGATTAAAATTGATTTGATGTTAGCGATGTGCTATGTGATATTCGAATTTTTGTTTTACGTGCTTTGAATGTTTTTAGCTTTTAGATTGGTACATATATATGTAAATAGCTATGAGGATTGCATATGAAATAGATAAATAGTTAGTTTAAAGTTGATAAAACTGGATTTGTAACTTGGCAATGTTGAATAGTTCCTAGTATGCTTGACTTTATGTTTTATTTGTTGTATGAGCATAGTTACTTACTGAGTTTCATAACTCACACCAACCCAGTTTGCTAGTTTTGCAGGTTGGCTTCCAGATGGGTTAACCACTTCAGCTTTGGAAGTCATGCTCGAGACGCAGATCACCCAAGCGGCAGTCACCCTCGCAAGTGTCCTGGGATAAGCTTTAGAAAGTGTAGGATTTAGAATTAATATTTTATTTATCGTACTGAGAACGTTGTTTGTAATATTGAGTAAATGTTTTGATTTACTATGACGTGGTGGGAAGAGCCCTTGATAGATGATGTGGGCACGAAGCCCTTAGAATATGATTTTGATGAGATTTGTGTGGACCTGAGGTCCTTTATTTGCTTAAAGTCTTCTTAGATTCCCTTTGATGCTGGACTGTGATCCAGGCAAACCCGGCAAAGGTTCCAGTTCGGAACCGGATCTGAACCGGTTGGAACCGGATGGTTCCGATTCCAACTGATTCCGGTTTCGGAATCGAACCGAAACCTGACCAGTTTGGTTAGGGTTCTTACCCTAACTGAATCAGTTGGAACCGCTAACAAGCTCATCTGAGAACATAATGTCAAATGTGCCAACCCAATAGAGTGGCCATAGTATTGGTTCACGTAGGAGAGAATTTAAGTCTCGTTCCTCGGATGTTTTCAAAATTCATTTTCATTCAGACGTTGCTGGTGAAGGTTCAAGAGCAGTATGCAACCATTGTGGGGTTTCTTATAAATTTTCTGGTGGATACGGTAATATGATCAAACACCTGGAAAGACATCATTCGGTTGAACTTGGACTTGATACGACGTAAACTCAAATGGTCAGGTACGCATCATCTAGTAGAGGTACGAGTGTTTTAGATTTATTTAAATATTCTGATACTAAAAATAGAGAAGAATTTGCTAAATTAACTTGTATGTCACCTCTTTCTTTAAGTTTTGGTGAAAAATTACTTTTACGAATTACGTTTAAATTGCTTTAAATCCTGATGCATGTAGAATGACTAGAAATACAACAAAACGTCAAAATTTTAAATTATACAAAGATGGTAAAATAATTTTAAATGAAACGTTTAGAGATATTAAAGATGTCTATCTATTTGTTATGATATTTGGAGTGACCATTGGCGAACACACTCATACTTGAGTGTGACTTGTCATTGGATTGATGCATCATGGAACATGCAAAAACGACTTATTGCATTTAGAGTTTTTGATGAACAACATATTGCACAAAATATTTATAGAATGATTAAAGTAATTTTTGATGAATATGGTTTATTAGGTAAAATTTTAACAATTGGATTTGATAATGCATCTGTAAATACTGCATCAATCAATGATTTAATACAAATATACGAACCAAATTTAGGGGGACGTTTTTTTCATGTTCGTTGCTCATGTCATATCCTTAATTTATGTGTTCAAGATGGTTTGGAAAAATTATCACCTTTCATTGAGCCTGTTAAAAAAACACTTAATTGTATTTATTCATATTCTCAAGTTAGGAGAGAATGGGCCAAGTTTTGTAAATTTAATGGTATTAAACAGATAAAATTTTCACGAGATGTTCCAACACGTTAGAATTCAACTTATTTTCTTTTATGTCAAGCTTTTTAAAACAAAGATGCATTATGTAGTTTTTTTTATCGAAATGTTCAACATATCACATTTTTTCCTAGTCAATGGAAAGTTTGTGAAATTTTTTAGAGATTTTAAAAGTGTTTAATGATGCTACACTAATTTTTAGTGGATTTTATTATCCTACATCACATTTATTTATTCTTGAAAGTTTGAATATTGTTGGAACTCTCGATGAGCATGTTGATAGTAGTGATCATAATGATATTGTTTTGTTTGAAGTTATTAATGTTATGAAACGGAAATGGTTGAATTATTTTAGAGACATTCCTTTACTTTATCTTATTGCTGCTGTTTTTGATCCTAGATTTAAATTAGAAGGTTTGAATAGTACTTTACCCTCTTACTGTGGATATTTAGGAACATCAGATGAAGTTGATATTACAAGAATAATAGCTCAAATAAAAATTGATTTAATAGAGTTATTTAATGATTATTTTAGAAGATATAACTTGTAATCAGTATGACAATCTAGTAGTAGCAAAACGACCGTAATGGAATCTAGACTTAGCGCAGCTGATCGTTGGTTATTACAACGAAATAAAAAACATAGGGATAACACGACTAATAACCCGTAATTAAATAATTATTTATCTATAAATTTTGAGTTTTCAACTAAATGTTTACTTAGTAAAAATTTTCAAATCCTTGAATGGTGGAACCGACATCAAAATGTATATCCTGTATTATCAATAATTGCTAAAGAGATATTGGCAGCACATGTTTCCACCGTTGCGGCTGAGTAAGCCTTTAGCATCAGAGGCAATATATTGGAAGTCAGATGGTCTTCATTACATCCAAGCACTCTAGAAGCAACATCATGTGTGGATGATTGGACCTGAGCTAATTTGAGGCAACAATAAGATGCCCCTGATGAATTTGAAGACTTGTTCGATAATGCATCTGCAAGTGCAAGCAGAACTGGAGTTGAAGGATCAATAGGTACGGATGATGATATATAATCAAATATTTAAATAATTATAAAATTACAATGAGGGAAATATCTTTAAAATGTAATTCCTCTCACCCTTGGAGGATACGTATGCAACTTAAGTTTTTAAAAATTTAAGTTCAAGCTCTTTAATTTAATTTTTTTATTTGTTTAGATAAGAATTTCTTTTTTTTATAATTTAATGTATTTCTGTAATGTAATTGTAAGTTTATTATATAAATTCAAATTCTTAATTTTAAATTATATTATTTTATTAATCTCAATTTTTTTATTTTCAGTATAGCAAAAAAAAAAAACTGAATGGAACCGGAACCGGAACCGAACGGTTCAGTTTCGGTTGCGATTGCGGTTCTGGTTTCGGTTTCACATTTAGTGTGGAACCGAACCGTTCGGTTCGGTTCCAATTTGGAACCGAACTGAACCGTCAGCCACATCTAGATCCAGGTAGTGCAATTTTAGGATACATCATGCCAGATTTTCAGTAGATTTAGAGGCTTATGGAGATAGGTCAATCTTGTGTCCTGCCGGTAAGATCCTGTCTCTGGCTGGGTGTTACAATTGTGGTATCAGAGCAAAGGTTTAGGTGTCGGTGACTGTAGCTACAGGGTATCCGATCGTCTCTGTAAGTTTTCTACTACATATAGATTATATAGGTCTTATGTCTGCTAATTGGTTTATGGTATATGGTATGATGTGTTATGACTTTGATTGATATGGATGATTTGGAGTATCTATATATGTTTGTATGCTATGAATTTATGTATGTGTATAGGAGTACTAAGTTAAAGTATGTGGTTTATATAGGTATATGTATAAGTAAGTAATGTGAATTCCAAATGTTTTGAGATACGAGTAATTCTATGATGTTAATAGTCTAAACTGTGAACGAATATTTTGACTCATGATTTAAAAACTTGGTATTTGATTTTTGGCACAAAGGTGTTTTGAAAAGAAAGAAAGAAATAAAGTTTTCAGATGTTTTGATTTTGATTATAAAGATAAAGAAAAAGTTTCCGCCTCGATGCTCGATTCACATTTTCATGTTTTAGATTTATTGATATGTTTCCGTCGAGGTGCTTGATATTAAGTTTCCATCTCCATGCTAGAAAATAAATTTGATCTTTTTAAATTGTAAAACTTGTTTCCGTCGAGACGCTCAAAAGTCTATTTCCGCCAAGGTGCTTGATGATTTTCTATTTTTACCATTCGTGGTGCTTGTATATGTTTCGTTTCGGATTGGCCCCCGAGGAGCTTGTTATGGGGTCCAGACCATCGGAAAATGGCTGGCCCACTACCTTGTCGACATGGTCCGTACACTTTCCGGTCTATGCGCGTGATTGAGCAGTGGACGATCGGTATGTATTTTGAAAAGTTTGCATTAAAGATTTATTTTTGATTTACACATTTATGATATTATATATATGATATGTTTCCATCACGGTGCTTGATGATTTTATATTTTTGACCCTCTGTGATGCTTGTATAGGGGTTTGCCCAACTACAGTGGGCCGACCTGACCCTCTTTCGACAGGGGATTGTTTCGTTCATTGTTCGAACTGTGCGCACAATTCGGGCATTGGGCGCTTGTTAATGTTTCGTCCAGTTGAGTTAAGTCGGGTTGACAAATTCATTTTCCCAGCAGATTTTATTGTCCTTGATATGGAGAAAGAAGCAGTCGTGCCAATCATCCTCAGGAGACCATTCTTGGCTACAGGTCGAACCATTATTGATGTACAAAAGGGAGAACTAACCATGAGGGTATAGGACCAAGAAGTAACATTCAATGTTTTCAAAGCCATGAATTTCCCAGATGATGAAAAGAAGGAGGAATGTTTCAGACTTGATGTGATACATAGTACCGTTCAGAACTCTGATGAAAGACAAAGTTCTACTGACAAACTTAAAGCATGTCAATTACCTGTGGAGCCTGACGATAAAGCGCACTGTGTACTGAAGAAGCCTATTCTTGCACTACAAGCAACAGAAGAGAAAATGTTCCACCAGCTCAACGAATTGGAGGAATTTCACATATAACCTTTTGAGGATGCCAAATTGTACAAGGAAAAGGCAAGGAAAAGACATGATGAGAAGATATTGCGCATACAACTGGAACCAGGGCACAAGGTACTGTTAAACAAATCAAGGGGGAAATTCTTCCTATGGAAGCAAAAATCACGGTGGTCAGGTCCATTTGTGATCACCAAGGTTTTACCAGACAGAGCCGTTGAGATACATGATCCTGACTCCAACAAAACTTTCAAGGTTAAAAACAAGCGTGTTAAGCACTACTAGGGAGAATCATTTGAGCAACAAAAAGAAAGTGTCAAACTTTCAGATCTAGCCTAACGTTCGAGAAGTCACTTCTAGCTGACGACTTTAAACTTAGCGCTCGCAGGGAGGCAACCCATGTAATTTTTGTATATATTGTGATCTGGTGTGTTTTATCTTTGTGTGTTTAATTTTTACAGGTTTAGTCATTTCACGATGGAAGAAGCTCTTGCAAATCTTCACAAGCAATTTCCTTCTCTCCCTCAAAAATCTCTGATGAAAGTCTACAAAGCTCGCTTGGAACGGATGAGACTACTGATGATCAAAGGTATTCCTAATAACATTCGTTAGGTAATTGAAGCACGAGTCCGATTGGCAGGTGAGTCTTCTGACTCTTTTATTTCACATCTGTCTGGTTTTGGAAGAAGCACCCATGCAAAGAAACGTAGAGCTAAACAAATGGGTGTTTGTTACAAATGTGCACGCTTGAATTACAATACTCGTTGTCGTTCTTTAGGAATGGTGTCTGATAATCGCGAAGACAAAATTAAATTCATTAGGGATGGCTTGAGTAAGGAGTCTTTAGATGATATATCTTTAACTCTTGAGACACATCCCAATGGATATGTTCACATAGCCATTCGCAAATTACATACACAATTCCAAAAAGAAAGACAACAATTAAGTCTTGGGAATCTGACTCAAAAAGACCATGTTTATCAGTTTATAAGAAAATTGGATGGGAAGCTTGTCCCTGACGCATAGACGTCAATCAAGCCGTTACTTTTCTTGCAAAATATTATATCTCTTTGTCTTTTCTTAATAATTGTAATTTGTTTTGTTGTTTTCTTTTATTTTCTCCGACAGGATCCATACCTTTTTTACTATCACGATATTATTTCGCTACTAATCATCCTCTGGAAGATACTTGAGCTAGTTTTACTCACCCTTTTCAGGTACTATAAATTCAGCCCGTCATTGCACTTTTGAAGGCATCCAGAGTTGAGAAAGAAATACATATAAAAAATGGAAGCCACTTCAAGAAGACGAGTTGAAAACATCTGTGTGTTTTGCGGTAGTAGTGTTGGTGTTAAGCCACAATACGTAGAAGCAGCACAAGAATTGGGTCGAGTCTTAGCTGCAAGAAATATGCACTTAATATATGGCGGAGGCAATCTTGGACTTATGGGGATCATTTCAAAAGCAGTACAGGAAGGAGGCAGTCACGTTTTGGGAATCATCCCAAAACCCTTGGCAGAAGAAAATCTTATAGAACTATCAAATGGAGAGGAACTGATCGTGCCATGTATGTCTGAACGTTTGGTAGAAATGATTAATCGTGCTGATGCTTTTATTGCTTTGCCAGGTGGCTTGGGTACATTGGAGGAAATTTTTATTGTGCTATCTTGGGCGAACCTGAACATACACCAGAAACCAATTGGGCTGTACAACGTTGATGGATTTTATAATTTTCTTTGTGTATTTCTTGATGATGCCCGGAGAAATGGGTTCATGTCAAAACCTTTGAAAGAACTCATCTTTACTGCCAGAACTGCTCCGGATCTGATAGACCAACTCATAGCCTATGAACCACGAGTTGACCCTATCCTTTCAAAGATAAATTGGTCTGAGGACGATCGTGGTAAGAGGCGTAGGATTAATCTGGATCTTAACCTTTAATTTCCTGTAGAATTTCAGCTAACCAGGTATTATTTTCTAAACTCTTCTTCTACTTTTTAAGACATTGAGGACAATGTCTAATTTAGGTTTGGGGGAGGGAATTAGTTGATCAGTACCTTATTTTTAGTTTGTGTGTTGTTTTTATTTTTAGTCCAAAATTTTTCAAAAAATACAAAAAAAAAGAAAATTTTTCAAAAATTACAAAAATATTTTGCGTTTTTGTGTTTTTATTTTGACTAAAAGGGTGAAATTGGTAAGAGATAGTTGAGTAAGGAGTTTCCACTCCTGAGGCGTATCTCAAGCCTATTTTCGAAATAAGTTAATTTTTGTTTATTTCCTTTTGAATTATTTAATTTGTAAATTCTCCATAAAACGGACTAAAATGGATATTCATATGCTCAGTTGACAGGTATTATCAACATATATAGTAACATACGGACATGAGCTAAAATTGAAAAGTTTGTAATATTTAGTGCTCTAGTTTAATTAGAGGAAGCATCTCAAAAAGCAATGGAGTAAAAAAAAAAAAAAAAAAAAAAAAAAACGTCTGAGATCCGAGTTATTAAGTCTGTAAGGGTGTTTTAACACCTATTGCCCTAAAACCAACTAGTTTGGGAGTCACTGGCTTAAAGCTCGTTACATGGATCAAAGATGCTGCAAAAAAATATATATCTGAAGTCTGAGTAATTAAGTTCGTAGGGGTGTCTTAACACCTGGTGCCCTAAAGCCAAATGGTTTGGGAGCCACCGACCCAACTCTCGCTACATAGATGGAAGATATTGTATATAAATAAAAAATAGAGAAAAATCAAAGAAAAAATCTGAAAAATCAGAAAAATTATTCCATTGCTACAAAAAGGTGTGAAATCTGATAGAACTTTAGGACAAAAATATTACTCTCTTATCAACTGCACTTATGACTGTTGTGGGAAAAAATGAGTTGATTAATATTTTGTCGACTGTGTATATGGAGAATGGTAAAAATAATCGGAGAATTTACTTATTCGGTAATTTAGAATGAAACAAAACAACTATTGATTTGGAGTAGAAGTTTCACTTGATTAGTCACTAACTTCTTTATTCTCTTTTCTCTTGTCTTTTTGCTTTTGTGTGCATTAGTTTCACTACCTTTTTACTTTTGTAAAACGTTTGTGGGTATCATTGTTGTAAGCCCTCGCGAGACTATAACTCGTCCACTAGGGACACCTAGAGGTTTAAAGGCTTGTTGCATATGCTAAATGCAACCGTGATCCCTACGAAAGTGGCTTAGTTTAATTTTAATTGTTTATTTTATTTTATTTTATTATTTTGCTCGAGGACTAGCAAAATGTTAGGTTTGAGGGTGTGATGAGCGGAAAATATATCAATATTTACCGCCTCTTTAACTTAATATTTTGTTTAGTTTCTCGGGTTTGATGAACATTTTGATTTGTTTTAGTTTATTTTGCAGATAAAATAATATCGGATCTCAATGAAATCATTTAGGAAGAAATATGGGTCAAATAAGGGCAATTATTGGACTTGATATTTTAATTTTGGAGATTGGAAACTTGAAAGGGCGTTTTTGACGAAGTGTAGTTTTGGAAATTCCAGTTTTGCGCATCTGTCGTATTTTGGGCATAACGTTTTACTCCGATGTCGGATTGAGCTGATTAAAGTTCCAGATTAAATAAGACGCAAAGATCTACAGCTTTTAAAGACAAAATAATTTCGAATTCTGACGATTTCATGCCCGAAATTGATGAACCATCCAGAAGTGTGTTGTGTGTAATTATTAAAGTCACTTTCAATCATTTTCAAAGCAAAAAATAAATTAATAAATAAATAATAAAAATTATCAAATCATGACCAAACATGATAAGAGATTAGTGGAGCAATTAATAATGGATTTGGTGGAGCAATTAGTGGAGCAATTAATAATTTATTTGGTGGATGATTTGATGGAGGCAAAATTTTGCCTATAAATACCAAGCCATTTCATTTGTAAAATTCATATTTTCTTCTAAGGAATTCCTTAAGAAAACTAAGAAGATTGTATCTTGTTTGTTTATTTACAGCTTTCAGTAATTAATTTCCGCTTTCGCACTTTCTTTTCTTTACTTTTCAGTTTTTACTTTACGTAATTTACTTTTACGCACAATACTTTTCTTTCTTTAATTTTCAGTAATTTACTTTCAGCATTTACTTTTCAGCAATTTACTTTCAGCAATTTACTTTCAGAATTTACTTTTCAACATTTACTTTTCAGCATTTATTTTTCAGTATTTAATTTCAGCATTTACTTTTCGTCATTTAATTTCCAGTATTTTACTTTATGTCTTTTATTTTATTTAAATTTTTACTACCCGTAAATATGTGTCGTAACTAAGCCAGTTATCTGGGGTTGTGATGAAATCCAATATCACCGGTTTATAAGGGGTTAGATTATAGCTTGGGTAATATAAAGATTTATTTATTGAGTCTTAATCTTAATGTTTTTTCATTAACTGGCCATTAATAAAATTGAACTGGGAAACTTAAAATGAACTAGACATAGAGATTTTAAGTTTAAGACCTTAGACTCAATAGTCCACGATCTTCCTTGAGGATAGATAACCCTTTAATAGATTTCCTTACAGGATAGACATATACCTGTCGGGCGGGGGTAGCCATAATTGGAACTTAAACTTAATGAATCCAAATAATTTGGTTGACATAGACATATGGTTCAATTGAGTTAAACTGGGTATTTGTGTTTGACCATCGACAGAGGCTTACACATAATTTAGTGTTCCAGGTTAATAAATCAATATATTACCTAACTTTAAGATAACCACTTCATCTTTAAAATGATATTGGAAGAAATCACAACCCTAGATAGTTTTTAATATTGAATTTTCTTAAGACCTACTTTCGAACAATTTTATTTACTTGTTTTTAAATTTAGAATCGTCACCATTTCAAATCAATCAAACAACCTGTTAGATACTAGTAATCATTTGACCTCATAAAATTAATAGATTAGATATTAAGTCCTCATGGGATTGATATTTTTATACTACTTGAATGATACGTGCGCTTGCGTTATACGTGTGTGTTTATGCCGGTCACTAAGCAAACGAATTTAGTCCAACAAGATATGGATTTCTGACCATTCCCTTCCGATGTCCGTTTCCCGCGACTTCCGTAACTTAAAGAGTAGTGCCTCCATACGAGGCTCATCATCGGGACTTATATGCAAAAATGCAGTGCCTACAGTCGCCCCCACTTTGATGGGACTTGTGTAGTGTGTGACAATGACAATCCTATCAAAGTTATGCAATGCATTTTTACTTACCTGGCTTGTCAGCTGCCACTTGACTTGCCTGTTGCTTCGAACTGAGTTGATATTGTGGTGAGGTGCTTCGACCCCGAGGTTCCTCCCTGTAAGATGTTGCGATCTATAGGAATCACTGCCGAACTGAGCTGATGTGGTGGCGAGGTGCTTCGACCCCTGGGCTTTGTTCCAGAACATTCGAAAATGTGGGCTTTATTCCCGAACTGTGCTGATGATATAGTGGGCCTCGATCCTGGGATGCATACCGGAACTGCAACTGATTTGTGGGCCTCGACCCTGGGACGCATCCCAAAACTGATGATGTAGTGGGCCTCGACCCTGGGACGCATCCTGAAACTACAACTGATGATGCAGTGGGCCTCGACCCTGGGACGTATCCCAGAACTACAACTGATGTGTTGGCCTCGACCTTGGGACGCATCCCAAAACTGATGATGTAGTGAGGCTCGACCTTGGGACGCATCCCGGAACTACAACAGATGATGCAGTGGGCCTCGACCCTAGGACGCATCCCGGAACTGCAACTGATGTGGGCCTCGACCTTGGGACGCATCCCAAAACTGATGATGTAGTGGGCCTCGACCCTGGGACGCATCCCGAAACTGCAACGATGTGTGGACCTCGACCCTGGGACGCATCCCAAAACTGCTGATGTGGGCCTCGATCCTGGGACGCATCCCAAAAACTGCTGATGTGGGCCTCGACCCTGGGACTCATCCCAAAAAACTGCTGATGTGGGCCTCGACCCTAGGACTCATCCCAAAACTGCTGATGTGGGCCTCGACCCTGGGACTCATCCCAAAGCTGCTGATGTGGGACTCGACCCTGGGATTCATCCCAAAAAAACTGCTGATGTGGGCCTCGACCCTAGGACTCATCCCAAAACTGTTGATGTGGGCCTGGACCCTGGGACGCATCCCAAAAACTGCTGATGTGGGCCTTGACCCTGAGATTCATCCCAAAAACTGCCGATGTGGGCCTCGACCTTGGGACTCATCCCCAAAACTGATACTGATGTGGGTCTTGCCAATGGGACTCATCCCCAATGTTGGACAATTATGACCTATAGCATCATTATTTGTACAGAACATGGTGTTGTTGTACAAATTAACTATGTGACAAAGGAAATTGCTCTTTTATCATTTGTAATTAGATTACCGGGATATATAAATGATAAAAGTCCATATGATTAGTTCCGGATTGATAAGATATGAGACAATATCAATCCATGAAGGTTTAATCATTAAAACATCCCTAGTTGGAGTATTATCGAGATTGGACATCGATAATGCGAAATAGACTATTATTGCACTTGTGCGCGTTATGGGAGCATAACGACATAGTTCTCATATATTTGGGTATTGGATACTCATGCAAGTGTAATAGGAGGTTTTGTTTACCGATGGTATGGAAACAGCTTCGCTCTGGATAGAGGTAGCCTTTTAGGCTTTTCTTCCCAAACGGAGAACCTTTTAATCTAGCCCAATAAGCCCATGCGCCTTTCGTTACAATGAGTACAAGGATAAAGATAACTATATGAAATTTAGTATATCCGATTGAACATATCTTGCATTCAACCGAACACACACCAACTGGCGCGGCAAAGTATCGTGGTAAAGGATTTTAACCCCTCCAAATAGGGGACCTTTCATCGCACTTACTAAGCCCATGCGCTCGATTGAATCTTGCATACAAAGAATTAAAAACAATAATACCGAACTTAGTGTGCCCGATTGAACGTATCTTGCATTCAACCGAACACACATCAACCGGTGCGGCAAAGCATCGTGGTAAAGGATTTTAACCCCTCCAAATAGGGGACCTTTCATCGCACTTATTAAGCCCATGCGCTCGATTGAATCATGCATACAAAGAATTAAAAAACAATAATATCAAACTTAGTATGCCCGATTGAACGTATCTTGCATTCAACTGAACACACATCAACCGGCGCGGCAAATCATCGTGGTAAAGGATTTTAACCCCTCCAAATAGGGGACCTTTCATCGCACTTACTAAGCCCATGAGCTCGATTGAATCATGCATACAAAAGTAACATGCAGAATTTAAATGACGAAAAATAAATAAATCAAAGCAATATAAGACAAAAGAAAATGTCATTTACTCAAGCGGTACGTGGAGTTGTATCCCGAGTACAGATCATACTACCGTCCATTCGGAATCGGCTATGAAATTTATGTCCGGGTTTCCATCTGATATACCGTGAGAGTTGACACATCTTTCGTTTTATTCCAAAGCCACAACATACAATATCTCATAATCCATGCATATCTCAGAAAATGGATGTGGAAAATACCCTCAGGTCTAACCTTTTATGTCGACTTTCAAACTCGCGTTTCACGGCCGTCGGAAGGGCTATCACACCGTAACTTTTCTGGTTCACTGGTTTGCATTTTACCTCACTGTTTCACTGCCCAAGCTACTTTTTTGACTCTGTTTTACTGCTGTTTGGCCTCCATTTTACTGCTGTTTCCTCTGTATTTTCTGTTCACTGTTCAGGTCACTGTTTTGACGTTTCCACTGACTATTTTGAGTGTTTTTTTTGTGGGTTTTTAGTGCAGTTTTGTGTGATTACTTCAATAATTATAAGTGCAATTTTTATGTTACTGTTTCAAGGATTTTAGGGACTGTTTTAAGAGGATTTTACTGCTATTTGGGCGTATAAAACAGTGCAGTTTTTGTGTTCACTGCAGTTCAGTTTTTGGTTGTAATTTTCGGTGGTGGAGGGCTGCTGTATAGGGCTGGTTTCGGTGGCTTTAGGAGGATATAAAGGCTTGTTATTTTCGGCTATGGAGGGGTTGAGGAGAGTGATGTGTTCGGCTATGGAGTGGAGGAGATGAAAATAATATTTTTTGTTACTTATTCTTGTAATTGGCGTGAATGGAGAGCTTGGAGAGGGGGTTGGAAATTCTTTGTTTCTTTATTTCTTGTGATGGGCGTGAACTAGGAGGAGAGGATGCCTTGGAAAAGTGTGGTTTATATAGAGAAGGGCTAGAGCTTCACCTTGTCTCACAAGGAAAGGATTTGATTTAGTGTGGAGCAAGGAAAGTCAAAGATTGAGGGGGGACAAATTTGGTTTAGATTATGAATACAATATATTTGATTGGTTAGGATTAGGCATTTAATTTGTTAGATTAGGAAGTCAATATTTTTTATTTGTTATGATTGATTTTAATTAGGTATATCATCTTTTTAATTTAGGTGTATAACATATTTGATTTGTTTAAATTAGGCATGATTATATTTTGTGTTTTGTTTAATTTGGTAAATGATTTAATTATTATTTTATTTAATTACATTATCCAATTAATATTTAACTTAATATTTGATTTAATTTGGGTGTGTATTAGGGTGAGTGGGCGTGTGGGCCTTGGTTGGGGCGTGTGGGCATTTGGTTGGTGGGTTTGGTTTGTGTGGACAAGGGGCTTGCGGGGATTTTGGGCCGAGGTTAGGTGATTTGTGAGTGTTTTGGGTCGAGAATAATTTTTAAAACGGACAACCAACAAGTAACCCAAAGCTAAACCAGCGAACTTAATCCGAATATGAGTCAATTCTTGACTCCTCCCTTCCGACGTTCGTTTCCTGCGGCTTCCGCGACTTAAAAGGTAGTGCCTCCAACTGAGGCTCATCATCGGGTTTCACATGCAAAATGCAATGCCTACAGTCGCCCCTACTTTGATGGGACTTGTTCTGTGTGTGACTTTGAACAATCCTATCAAAGTTATGCAATGCATTTTCACTTACCCGGCTCGTCTGCTGCCTCGAGCTGAGTTGGTGCTGCAGTGGACCTCGATACTGGGACGCATCCCACTAACTGCAAGTGACAACTGGGGCACCTCTACCCTGGGCACCTCGACCCAATACCGCTGACAATAGGGACCTCGCCCTCAAACTGATGATGTAGTGGGCACCTCGACCCTGGGACGCATCCCGGAACTACAACCGACAACGGGGGCACCTCGACCCTAGGCACCTCGACCCAACACCACTGACAATAGGGACCTCGCCCTCAAACTGATGATGTAGTGGGCACCTCGACCCTGGGACGCATCCCGGAACTACAACCGACAACGGGGGCACCTCGACCCTGGGCACCTCGACCTAACACCGCTGACAAAAGTGGGCCTCGCCCATAAGCTGATACTAATGTGGGCCTCGCCCCAGACTAATACTGACGTGGGCCTCGCCCTAAACTGATGCTGATGTGGGCCTCGCCCCCAGACTGATACTGATGTGGGCCTCGCCCCTTGGGACTCATTCCCAAAACAGAAACTGCGTTGATGCTGTTTTGCTCATTTCTGCCGCTTTCTCTTTTCTTCGAACCTGCGAACACAAAACAAAAAAAAACACGGAAAGAATGTAATGTTACGTGTATGCATGAATGATTTTCCTACTCCGTTGGGTTAGGTCTTCTGCCAATTCCCTTGGTGACTGCTCGGTCCTTTCTCCCTCAGGCAAAGTACTGCTTCAATCTGTCCATGTTGATCGGCTCGGTGAACTCTTTTCCTTCCAAGTCTGATAACCTCACTGCCCCATTTCCCATTACCTTCTGCACTATGTAAGGTCCTTCCCAGTTAGGTCTGAATTTTCCTCTCGGATCTGTCGTCGACGGCCTCGACTGCTTAAGTACCAAATCACCCTTTCTGATCTTGGTGGGTCGCACTTTCTTGTTGAATGCCTGGGCTAGTCTCTTTTGATACAACTGCATGTGATACAAAGACTTCGTTCTCCTCTCATCCAGCAGTGCTAACTGATCAAACCTTTGTACGGCCCATTCTAGTTCCGGTAATTCTGCCTCTGCCAAAACCCTCATAGACTGTATTTCCACTTCCACTGGTAACACTGCTTCCATTCCATAGACCAAAGAGTAAGGTGTGGCCCCTGTTGCTGTTATTACTGATGTTCTGTACCCCCACAAAGCATATGGTAGTTTCTTGGCCCAATCTCTGCATTTTTCTGTCATCTTGGCTAAAATCGTCTTTATAGTCTTATTGGCTGCCTCAACTGCCCCATTTGCCTACGGCTTGTACGGTGATGACTTGTGGTGGCCTATCACATACCTCTGTAACATTGCCTTCGTCTCTCCTTGAAACTGAACTCCGTTGTCCGTCACTACATGATGCGGCATACCATACCGACAAATGAGGTTCCGAGCTATAAACTTTGCCATCTGTTTTGCTGTAACATTGCGGAATGATTCGGCTTCCACCCACTTTGAGAAGTAATCTACGGTCACTACTATGAAGCGATGCCCATTCGATGCATTCGGTCGAATTTCTCCAATCATATCAATTCCCCATGCTGAGAAAGGCCACGGCTCTGACAACCCGTGCAACTCTGTGTGTGGTAAGTGATTCAAATTACCGTGTGCTTGACAGTCATGACAGTGTTTTACCATCTTCGCGCAGTCTATTTCTATGGTTGACCAATAAAAACCTTGTCTCACTATCTTGCGAGACAGATTCAACCCATTCATGTGCGGACCACATACCCTGGCGTGTATTTCTTCCATTACATGCTAAGTTCTTCTTTTCTCAAACACTTCAACTGAATACCGTTTGCTTGCCTCTTGTACAATTCCCCTTTCAAAATCATATACTGGGAAGCTAACTTCTGAATAGCTATTCTGTCTTTTCTGCCTGCCCCTTCTGGGAGTTCACCATGTTCCAGATATCTCTGAACGTCATAATACCAAGGTTTACCGTCGTCGACCTCAACTTCTAGAATTCTTTCTGTTTCATAAACAGGTCTGCTTACTGTTGTTAGAATCAACGACCTCATCACTAACTTTTCTGGATTTTCCCAAGTTGCTGCAAGTGTAGCCAATGCATCTGCCATTTGATTTTCTTCTCTCGGTAAGTGTTGAAACTTACACTCGGGGATAACCTGTGCCAACTTTCTGAGGTGAAAAAGGTAAGGTTTCAACCGTTCTTCTTTCAATTCCCATTCTCCTCGTATCTGCTGGACTACCAACATAGAATCTCCATAGACTTCCACACTCTCGGCCTTCAAGGCTATCAATGCTGTCAAACCGAAAGCACATGCTTCATACTCAGCCATGTTATTAGTCACTCTGAATGTCAACCTCTTGGCTAAAGGCAAAGTCTCTCCCTCGGGGGTCACTATCACGATCCCAATTCCGGCTCCCTTGTAATTCACTGCTCCGTCAAAATACATCTTCCATCTCTGAACTGTTATTGCTTGGATCTCTTCATCTGGAAATTCGAACTTGTACTGATCCCCCTCAACAGGTTGTAGTGCCAGAAACTCTGCTATTGCTCGCCATTTGATCACTTTGGAGGTGAGATACTCAATGTCAAACTCTGTCAGCAATACCAACCATCTGCCCAATTTTCCCACTAGTGAAGGCACCGAATGAAGATATTTCAGAGGATTTTCCTTGGCCACTATCTGGATCTTGTATGACTGGAAATAATGCCGCAATTTTCTGGAAGCCCATACCACTGCAAGACAGATCTTCTCAACTTCCTGATATCGAGCCTCATACGGGAGCATCTTCTTACTCAGATAATATACTGCATGTTCTACCCCTGTCTCATCTGCCTGTACCATCATTGCCCCCAGTGCTTCTGATTCTATAGCCAAATACAATATCAAAGGTCTGCCCGGTCTCGGAGGCTTCAATATAGGAGGCTTTACCAAGTATTCTCTGATTTTATCGAAGGCTGTCTGACACTGTTCATTCCATCTCACTGGCTGATCTTTTCTCAACAGTTTGAAGATAGGCTCACATACTGATGTCAACTTGGCGATGAACCGACTGATGTACTGAATCTTCCCCAAGAATGCTCTGACTTCTTTTTCTGTCTTCGGTGCAGGCATTTCTGTGATTGCCTTGATCTTTTCGGAGTCTACCTCTATTCCGCCCATTCCCACTGTATGACCAAGCAATTTCCCTGATGTCACCCCAAACACACATTTCTTGGGATTAAGCCGCAGGTTGTATCTGTCAACTCTCTGAAGGAACCTTTCCAGTGCTTCAATATGCCCAACTCTTGTCTCTGATTTCACCATCATGTCATCCACATACACCTCAATCTCTTTGTGCATCAAGTCGTGGAAAAGTGTAGTGGCCATCCGCTGATAGGTAGCCCCCGCATTCTTAAGCCCAAACGGCATAACCTTGTAACAATAAGTACCCCAATCAGTAACAAATGCAGTCTTGTGTTTGTCTTCCTCGGCCATGAGAACCTGATTGTAACCTGAAAACCCATCTGCAAATGAATACATAGCAGATAAAGCCGCACTATCAACCAGAACATCTATATGTGGTAGAGGAAAATCATCTTTCGGACAAGCCTTGTTGAGATCTCTGTAGTCTACACACATTCTGACCTTCCCATCTTTCTTTGGTACCGGTACTATATTAGCCAACCACTCAGGATACTTTACTACTTCCAGGAACCCCACATCTATCTATTTCTTAACCTCCTCTCTGACTTTCTCAGCCCATTCTGGTCTCATCCGTCGGAGTTTTTGTTTTACTGGCCTCATATTTGGATAAGTTGGTATTGTGTGCTGGGCAATGTTTCTGTCTACCCCAGGCATGTCCTCATAGGACCAAGCAAACACTTTGGCATATCTGACCAACACTTCTTCTAGTTTCTCCCTCTCTTCGGAGGTTACTTCACTTGCAATCATAATATCCTTGGGGTTCTCAAGTGTACCCAGGTTAAATGCAGTAGTTCTTGCTGAACTGATGTCAAATATGCTTGATTCGTGCAGTGTAAATGGAAATGACTCAGGAAAGTAAGCAAAATAGATGTCTTTATTATTGGATAATGCATAAGTACATTCAAACAAATCAGGAAGGTAAATGTCTTCATCATCTATAGACACTTCTTCCTCTGTAACCAGGTTTTCCTCAGGCTTTTTTTCCTCTCCCAGAGTCATGCTCTCCAACTTCATCAGTTCTTCCTCCCAATTCTCTTCTTCTTTCTTCACAATTTCTTCAACTATCGGCTTCTTACCCAACATATCCTGGAAGATCTCAAACCCAGGTACCACAATTCCATTAACTTCCACAGGTTCAGGCTCCCCTTGATATCCTGAAGCTT